>JAATLQ010007289.1:0-15556 GCA_013421005.1 Heliconius erato x Heliconius himera | reverse complement strand
ATCTTTGAACCCATTACACGATCTCAGAACGAAGCCATACATTTTAAACGCCTTATTTACAATATTTTCTACATGAATGTCAAAATGAAGCTTTGTATCTAAGGTAATTCCTAAGTCTCTAATTTGTTTGACTCTCTCGAGTAAGACACCACTGAGCCAATACGTACTATCAATGGGGCTTTTCTTCTTAGTAATTGTCAGAGATTTACATTTGTTCAGACTTAGATTCAATCCATTAAGTTAAATAATATTATAAAAAAAATTAACTTGTTTGTTTTTTTTATTATTTATATAAGCTTAAACCTGTATATATAAAGTACCTTTTACGTTTCCAGACTCGTAAAGTGTAATTCATACATACATTGTATTTTTATTTTATATCTTTTTTGTTATTGAAAGTTGACCCAAAAAATAAATCACTCGAGGATGAATAAACACATTTCAAGTGACGAAGCACTCTAGTTTCCCTTTCAATACTTTTAGGCGTAGTGTATAAAAATAGATACAAAAATGTAAGTGTCATTTTTTTTTTGCGTCATACTATAACCTGCACATAGTAGTGGAGAGGAAACCTGGGAACCTGGGAACTTAGTGTTAAGACACTCAGCGAGGATATGAAAATATTTAATTTCTTCAAGTAAAGTAAAGAAAACCTGTCTCGTTTACGTTTGAGCACCCTTTCTGCACCAAGACTGGCTTCTAAGTATATAGGTAAATAAAGTACGTGATGTATTCCCATTTTTTAAATAATAAAGTATAACAATATAAAGATAACACGTTTGTTAGTTTAGAGTAATTGATTTATGGGATAATCTAGTAAGTAATTAAAATTGTAAGTAATTTAACTTACCAAATAGAAAACTTCAAAAGAAGATATTGTGTAAATTGTTTACAATAAATTTTACACGTTATAGTGTAAACGATTGAAACGCACTTTTTGGCACAGAAATTATAAAGATTAAAATATTTCATAATTCTAAATTATATCTGCCTCTGTCTTGATCTGATTAGAATAGCATTTCGCCTTGTAAACAATTAACAACTATCTGAATATAAATACAATATTTCAAAAATATAAATCATTAATTATGAGCAGCTGACATATAAATATTTTTTAATATATTTCTAATATCTTAAATCATAATATTACAATAACATTTAGGCCACTCGTGGCGCAGAGGCACAAAGTGTGACTGTAAACGCAGCAGAATGTGGGTTCGATTCTGATGCGAAGAAATGAAATATTTAATATTTCCATTTCCTAATAATGGTCTCCAAGCAATGCGCCGCGGTGAGTTTCACCCCTCAACACACAACGCCTCTAGAATTTGGCGGAAAATAGGGACGGGGTGTCTTAACACTAGGTTCCCTCTGCCTACCGTGTGTACGTGTGTGGGATACAGCGCGACGCTAAAAAAAGTTTTAATACATTTATATGTGCTTATGTATTTAATGTAAAATATAGTTTTCATCATAAGGGCTCAAAAGATTAAGGATTTTACTATTTTAATATAATAAAAGTATCTTCTACGACAGCGATTTTTACGATTTTTTCTATTTGGACAAAATATTTATTTTTTATTTTGTTTGTAGAGGCAAGTTAAAAGTGAAACCTTAGATGCTCGATTGTTTTTGTTGGTTTCCATTCATTCCAAACTTACATTGAAGCTGAGGCATTAGTGTCTTATTACAGTTGGAAATGATTTGTTAAAACGTCTTCGTGCGCGAATTAATGACTTTTCTTAGTAGATTTCGGAATATTAAGTAAAGTGGTTTTGAGGGTAGTTTAGAAATGTTATGTCATATTTAAAATAATATCTATTTAAATAGCATAAATATTGTCTATATATATTTTTATTAGCGAAATTCTGGAGACATTGCGTGTTCAATGGCGGAACTCAAGGCCGCGCTTTGCCTGGTTACCAGAGCTAGAAAGTGAACATATTAGATATTTCATTTCCTCAAATGGGAATCGAACCCTCAACTAGTCGCGTTTACAGTCGTACGCTTGTACCCATGCGTCGCTACAGACCTTTTATTTTTAATTTTTAATGAAAGTTAAGAGTTCAAGGTATAGCCATAAGCTCATAAAAGAAGTATCCTTTATATTTTATCACGGACAAGTGTGAAATAAAGTTAGCGTGATAGCTCTTTGAATAGACGTCAAACTATAAGTCGTATCTGATGACCTTTCCATCCTCAATGTGCATACTCTCTATTTCTATGTAGAAAAGGATATTGTGGATAACGGGAGTTTGACGAGTTCATTTAAAACACTTAGGTGTCTAAGTAATAAGACATATACACGACTTCAGAATAGGTACGACAGAAGGTGCGGCGAAGAAGTGGTAGTAACTCAATAATGAACACCACAATAATATTATATTTTTTTATTATGTTTTATATAGAACTTAATGTGGATTACTGTTTGCATTATTACATGTTTTATATTATAAGTAATAAATTTCATTTTTAACAAAAAACATATCGATCTCAAACAAAGAACTGAAAAGTAAAAGTTAATTTACTTAACATAAAGCAAAACGTACTTTAATTTTGTTAAACAAACATAATTAAAGAAAGATTTTATAATTTTGAAGTCGGTGCCAAGTAAAACAAACAAACTAAGTCACTTGATATTGTAATAAGATTGTTTTAGCGTTCATTAGCTTGACATGCTTCATCTTACATATACATAGTAACTTCAATCTTAATTTGGCATATTGACAAGAACATACATAAAAAATATTCGGGCAAATTGAGAACCTTTTCTTTTTTTGTTAGAAATGAGAACATCTTCATTTTTGAAGTTGGTTGGAAAGACTGCAATTATTGAGGTATCTCATTTCTGCCGAAAATATATTTTAACCATGTTTTTCCTTGTATTACAGAAAAAGTAGATATTACAAATACGGCTATGCCGACCATCTAAGGTCTTCATCATCAGTTCCACGTCATCAAATGATGCTTTTCGAAAGCAAACATGCGAGTTCCCTCTATCTCTCCAGGGTCCCCTCATCAGATGTTGATTGGTCACCATGGGACCACCTGTGAGGTATACTCTTTGAAATAAAAAAGAATTATCCAAATCGAATCAAGCGTCTTCGCATAATCGATGAACATATAATATATAAAAAAAATTGACAAATTGAGAAGCCCCTCCTTTTTTTGAAAGTAATATAATAAAGAAAAAAGTGTGCAAGAAGAATAAGTGTGCAAAGAATAAGATTTACTACGATTATTTACGAAATCAAATATACATTTTTAGTTAATGTATTTTTCTATATAAAAAAGCTTATATGTTAGATACCATCGATATTAAATAATCACTTAATAAATAATAGATCATAACTTTTAATGATAATGGTTCCAAAACTGGCCAATATTCAAGAACAAGCCCATTTGATGTTCGTTCCGTGGATTTATAATGCAAATTCCTTTCAGCTGTTACCAGATTCCCCATAAAAGCCGATCCTTTGAAATTAATAAGCCTTGGGGAAGATAAATTTTCGATCACATTTTGTAAAAACAAACTATCTATTTCTCTTATTATTAATTTTTTGCATATTGAAATATTTTTTAAGCTACAAATTAAATATTCTTTATAAAAAAAACGTTTAATATTTATAGTATACGCTTGTCTGCTTATTTACTTAAATCCTACGTTTACGTACGTATCTATTATAAAATAAAAAACTATATATTTATTTTATTTATTAACTTGATAATGTTAGAAATCGAAAGCGGTTATCGTTTTAAAAAAGAAAGACATATCGTCAATATGTATCACCTAATAACAATACTTCACACTAGTTTCCTTCCAATAGGGGCCATTGCCTACAAGCTTACAAGCTTACAAGCCTACAAGCCTACAAGCAACTACCCCCGATTTATACAATTCCACTGCTTTTATAATCTTTTTAACCAACATCTACCCTCTTTTACACGAGTTCCCTAACAATATATATAATATACTACCTTTACTTTTTCATTTATATCTTCAGTTGAAACCGAATGACCCGAAATAAATAAAACTAACATCAACAAAAGATTGTTACATGTTACAGCCAATGGCTATTGGATCTCGAGACCGTTTCGTAATCGACTTCAGAAACTTGAGGCCATAAATTGCACCTTTGGGATTACACAATTCCGTCAAATTCAGAGCCTCCGCTATAAAGAGTGGATAAAGTCGTTATTCTTAGTCACGCGTACAGTTCCAACCGAAATTAAGTTAGAATATTGAAGTTTTATTATATTTTATTCATGAAATGTTGTATGTTTATTTGAAACATTAACATAGATAAAAATACAATAAAGATGTATAAAAATCGCAGATAAATCTCTTTCTTCAATTTATCTGAATTTGAATGTTTAGTTTTGTTCTAAGTAAACATAGCTATTATACATTTCCATTCTACAGCTATATTTTACAAGATATTTGAGGCTGGTTGTGGTTTCCATTCCCACTCGAGGAGATGAAATATTTACTTAAATTTATATTTCCATTTCTTCGCTCTGGTATCGAGGTTAAGCGCGGCGTTGAGTTCTGCCACTCAACACGCAATGCCTCCAGAATTCGGCAGAAAGTGGGGGTCGGAGTGTCTTAACAATAGGTTCCCTCTGCCTACCCTGCTGTGTACGGGATACAGCGTGAAGCTGATTTATATTTTGATTTAAATTTATAAATATAAAATAAAAATAAATAAATATGGATGGGATCGAACCTACAACCAGTCGATTTACAGTCACACTTTGTGCCGCTGCGGCACGACTGGCCTCAATATTTAATAAAAAAAAGTGTGCAAGATCAGTGTGACAACTTTAAAATATAGAGTACATTAACTGTTTCTGAAAAAAAAGGAAAGGTCAATGACGGCGAAAGCTCAAAGCTTAATACTAGTGAAAAATATTACAATCTTATATAAATAGCATGTTTCAGCTGTAAAGTTTTGACAAAAACAAGTTTGATTATATCAAAAGCAGATTTAAGAGAGAAAAAAATACTAAAAAGAGTCTGGGTTTTTACCTTAGAAGGATCTTGTTGGTTGCTCGTCACGTAAACTGATGCACGTCGACCTAGTAGAGTCCTACTAACTATGGAGCTACTGCGGCGTCCAGACAACCGGTCTTGCGGTACTGGCAGCATAATTGATTTCACTTTAACACTAGATCCAATAATGATTTTTGAATTAGAAATACAAATTTTCTATATCATTATATAAAAAGTAATTATTGTTAATAGGTATATATTTATTCTTAATCCAATATCACCTTACTTCTATAGGCACGTTTATTTAATTTGGTGTTTTCTTTTACCCTACTCTATTACTTTACTCTACTATTTTACTCTATGTGTATAAACAATTTGTTTCTCTCTTCGCTCCTGTTTATAAAACCTGTAACAAAAAGAAAAATAGTTTAAACATCTGATGAAGAACTGATGAAGGTCTGGAACATCAAAGGCTGTCCTACTTAAGTGAAAGTAAATGAAGGTTTCTAGTAATAATATATTTAATAAAGAGTCTAGCCCAATAAGCATGGGAAAGCTGTACTAGCTTCGACTGAATTATTTTTAATGATTCTATTGTTCTATCTGAAATAGCAAAAAACCATTTTTTTGTCTCTATCTCTTATAGTAAGGGAGTTATGTGGGGTAACAACTTAACGATAAAGTTTATTTTCAAAGATATTTTAATGAATATCATTTTTTTTCAGAATTTCTGGAACATTATAAATTATAAAAAAAAAAAAAAATTGACATCCACCAAAATGATATATATATATATATATATATATATATATATATATATATATATATATATATATATATATATATATATATATATATATATATATATATTACTTAGCAATCTATGCTATAAAAAATCTAAGTAATGAAACATATCTTAAAATTAAAAAAAATATCCTCATCATCATCAGTATGGTTTTTTTTCAACATTTACAATTATGTATATCTACATAAGTGAAAATGAATAAATACTTCTTTACATTTACGTTATTTTTTTTAATATTTATTTAATATTCTTTACAGATTAAATTCAAAAATGTGATAAATATAAAAAAAAACATCAAACATTTCATATAATTTCGTTACAGAAGTTATTATGTATTGCGATATTACAAATATTTGGAGTAAAGAATAAAAGCCGAAGTGTTATTATTAAATCTTACTCTCGTAATACGGCTAAGCCTGGGCTCTAGCTAAGGATAATATGAATCTCATAATGGGCCTTTGGAAAACCTAAAAATCCTTGTTCATGGTATAATGTATATTACGTTTACAAATAAATGCCCTAGAAAAATATCCAACATTTTGAAATATTGCGTTTAATATATAATATAAAATCTATAATAAATATTTTCTCTTTATAGGATAGTAGATACCTATTAACGTAGTAACTCTACTAGTGTAACTAGACAGAGAACCTAGTAATATAAGATTTTCTGCCATTTAGATATTGAGGCCGTCGTGGCGCAATAGAACGAACTGTAAACGCGAAGGCTGTGGGTTCGATTTCCACTCGAGGGAAATGATCGCGAGTGATAAGAACATCCAAAATCTATTAAGCAGCAGATAACGAACATATTTTACGTTTTTCAACATTTTATATCTAGCATCATTCAGTTGCTAATAAGTTGAGTAATATATCTTTACGGTCCAATAACAAATACCTACGTAAACGTTATATTTTAATATATTTTTGCATTGAATTAAGTCATACAAAATATTAGAGCGTCGAATTTCTTTAAAAAAAATAAACAAATTGACATACTCTACAAAATGTGGTAGATTACATAATATGCTTAGCGCGTTCACTAGCTGACTAATCAGAATTTGGTTTCATCAAATTTGATGAATACATACATACATGTCTTTATATGAGTATATACGGAAACTTAAACTTTGGACAAGTTTGTGGTACGGACTTAAATAGATTAGCTACTTCGGTCCCTCCTTTAGTGGAAATGTGAGAAATTTAATTTCGAAAACTGAATGACTTAGTTAAATAGTACTTGTATTAGGTAAAAAAAATGTAACTGATTTTAAAAATGCTTTTTTTACTCTGTATTGGCTATATTTTGCTTCTGAACTTGTATTTAAAGCAAATAAAATCTGTACTGTTATTTCCCATTTCGCTCCACATGTTACATAAACGAGAAACAAACATTTATACATCGTTATGGTGCAGTGGACCTCTACAAACATACAAACATTGATCTGATTATTTCAAAGATGGATGCTGCTTTGATGGATTTGATTGATTAAAGTGAAAGATAGAGCTGGATTTTCCCAATATTTTCTTAGTAAATTACATTAACTACACTATTACAGCTTACCTTAGCTGTAATTTATTATAGAAATAAATAATGGCAAATAAAAAATCTTTGTCTGACAAAATAGTATAAAGACAAGAAAATAAAGCGTGCATATTTACTATGATTTAAATATATGTTTATTGTATTGTATGTATGAAGCGATATACGACTACTATTACTTACTACTTTAGGAAAAAAAGGTGATAGATGGCTCTCATTTTTCGCTGTAGTTCTAATAAATATATTGTAGTATTTTAATAACGAATTTAACATTTAGCTAATAATATTTTTTTTATCAAATATAAAATTATATATATTTTTTTCGGTATAGAATTGAAATGCAAATTTTTACATAATAGTCACACAGCCATAAAATTTACAACTATAATATTTTACTATGCATTTTTTATCACTACACTAAAAAATAAGCTTCTCGCTGTATCCCGCACGGTAGGCAGAGGGCACTCCGTGCCCTATTTTCCGCCGAGTTCTGGAGGCATTACGTGGAGTGGCGGAACTCAACGCCGCGTTTTGCCTCGACACCAAAGCGAAGGAATGACAATATAAAAGTAAATAAATATTTTATTTCTTCGAGTTAGAATCGATCCCAAAACCTGTCGCGTTTACAGTTACACTTTGTGCTCCTGCACCACGACTGGTCTTATCAATTAATCATATATATTGCAAAAAACCACGAAATATAACGTTGAAACAAACAATGTTTTATTTTAAGAAAAATCCAATATAAACATTTTGCAAAGCTGCCAAAGACAAAAGAGAGAGACAAAGACAAGAGAGAGAGAAAAGAAATACAAAGTTAATTATACGCCAATATTTTACATCTTTAGAGAGATTTAGATAATCCTGCAAAAAAAAAATAAGATGAGAATTAGTCATTTAAATAGACAAACACAGGCGGCGGCTTTGGTAAAATAAAATAAAATGCGCACTTAGAGAGAAAAGCGGACGTCTCCGACGTGACGAGAGAAATGTTTTTGCGCCAAGGGTTGCTCCAGAGCAAATGGGCTTGAAAGCTTTTACACAATTAATTTGACTGGAAGTTTTCTGGAAAGATTAAATAACAAGATTTAAATAAAGTAAGTAAAATCGTCTTTGCTGGAATGATTTACAATGGGTTTTGGTTTTTATGCTTATGTGAGTGTACGTATATTTTACATATTGTTTCTTTTGCTTTCTGAATATGGTTATGGTTAACCATTTCCCGCATCATTTGCTTTGAAATCTTCAAGTTTGCCGAGTTTATTTTTAATTCCATGTTTGCTTGTTTCGTAGATTTAATAAGCTAATATATTCTTACTTTAAACCTTAATTCTTTATATGTACTTACAAAATAATAAATCACATAAAAATATTATTAGTCTCGTTTGCCGAAAACTATTATATATTTTCCAAGATTAAACGGCGTAATGCGTATTTTACTCAAGTTCAATATAAGATTAAGGGTGAAAAGGGGACGCCGAGTCATGACTGGCCGTCAAGAATATCTCTCCTCAGCTAGCGGAGGCTACGCTTTAATTATTCCGTGACACATCTCCTTCGTAAGATTATACTTGTGATTAAGAAGTTACAGCTACGTTTATATTAAGTAAATCTGGATTTTTTTATACATACATATATCAATGTAGGGAAAAAGTATAGGTTAACTTATTTTAAGTTAATTTCTAGAAAATCGTTAAACTTGTTTCGGTCTAGATTATTTGGCGAATTTCACACATAATGCAGCAAAAACAGGAATATAAACGGTTATGTTTCTATATAATTTAATTGGGTTGACGTAGAAGCTTTTTTTTTATTTTGTGTGCTTAAAAGAACTGTAAATGTATCCCGCACACTGCAGGGTAGGCAGAGGGAACCTAGTATTAAGACATTCCGTTTCGCACTTTCCGCTGAATAAAAGAACTGATGTGGATAATTCATATGAATTTCAGCTTGATAATTCTACGATGTTAATACAAATAATCTTGATAGACAGATAGACATACATACATACAGACAACAAAGAATCTTATAAACAAATTTTATAAGGATCCCGTTTTTTTTTTCAGGTACGGAATTCTAAAAATAAACAAAACGACTTTAACGAACATTTTTTATTTAAATATGGCAACATATAGACGTCTCTGTTTAATGTTAAAAGCTAAATGTGCGTCAGTGGAGCACTTTCTGTCAAGAATATCTCTAAGTAAAATCAGTTGTAGATAACACAAATCAGAACAGTAATTCCGGCACATTTCACATATCATGCTTAATGTTAATGATACATTCATTTCGAAGTATAGGGTGTCATAGCGTGGTCAAATATTATAAATTGAGGCCAGTCGTGGCGCAGTGGCACGAAGTGTGACTGTAAAACCGACTGGTTGTGGGTTCGATTCCCACTCGAGGAGATGAAATATTTACTTAAATGTATATTTTTATTTTCTTCGCTCTGGTGTCGAGGTTAAACGCGGCGTTGAGTTCTGCCACTCAACACGCAATGCCTCCAGAATTCGGCAGAAAGTGGGGAACGAAGTGTCTTAACACTAGGTTCCCTCTCCCTACCCTGCTGAGTGCGGGATACAGCGTGAAGCTGATTTGATTTGATTTGATTTTTATATTTTGCCAAATCAATGTAATCGGATTATAGCCCTCAGAGTTAATGCATTAAGACACCTTTTTTATTTGGTATTGTTTGTAGTATGGTTGTACTTATTTTATTCATTTAATGTGTCTTTTGTTCATTATTCTAATATTTCATACTTCTTTGCTCAATTTTCGACAAAAAGGGCAGAAAGTTTACGCTTTACGTATACATACTATACTTAAAGCATAAGTACGGTTGTACTTATTGTACATAACATAAAAACAGTTAAATTAATAGAGTATCGTCTGCAATATGCCACAGCAAATAATATAATAATGGTGAACAGGAAGGGCGTGGTGTTTCACAAAAAATTATAGTTAAAAAAATATTTTCCTTTCTATTAACAATACGTAAATATTTTTGCCCCGTCCTTATATAACATACACAAATACATATTATGTAAATTTGTAGTTATACTTTCACCATACGCAGTGGAGCTAGAATGAAGCTCGTCTAGAAAACACATTCTCTTTAAATATATCTTACAGTTTCTCATTACTTATACTTTGTTAAGCTAAGCTCAGTTTTAAAGGCGGTGAAAAATAAAAAAAATAATAAAAACGACTTTCATAAATGTCCACCAAACAAAATTTAAAATTAATTAAGGTTTTTCTGAAAATCTAGGTCGCGTTGGAAAATGTTTGTGGCTTTGAAAAATAAACAGTGACGTTCTATGATTTCAAATTGCACCAATTGGATTTATTACTTTATTGTACAGCACTAACAGTTGCAGCTCGATTTATATTTGATAAATGTAGGTACATTCCTACATGTGTGTATATTTGCACAGCAGTAGTGACGCATTGGGTTCTTTTTCATTACTTTTACATATTATATTATAAATAAATAAATCAGCTTCACGCTGTATCCCGCACACAGCAGGGTAGGCAGAGGGAACCTAGTGTTAAGACACTCCGTTCCCCACTTTCTGCCGAATTCTGGAGGCATTGCGTGTTGAGTGGCAGAACTCAACGCCGCGCTTGTCCTCGACACCAGAGCGAAGCAATGTAAATAAAAATTGAAGTAAATATTTCTGCTTTTCGAGTGGGGATCGAACTCACAACCAGTTGGTTTTACAGTCACACTTTGTGCCCCTGGGCCACGACTGGCCTCATATTATACATATATGTTAAAAAACTAAAATGCCAAGGGACAAAAGCCTGTTAACGCGAGTGTGGTTTGATTCCAACTCGAGTAGATGGAATATTTTAGTATTTTTATTTCTTCGCCATGGTAGAAGGCAAAAGATGGGGTTAAGTTCCGCCTCTCAACACATAATTGCTCAGAATTCGACAGAAAGTGGGGAAAGGGTCCACAGACCTGAATATTAATTTCAAACTTGATACCTTGATACCTTCATGCGATCTCAAATGAAATCGTTTTGACAGACAGAAACGAATTGGTCCATAAGGATTCCATTTTTACTTTTTAAGGTACAGAATCCCAAAAAACAAAAGTAACGTATACACATAAAATGTAATTATAATATGTGCAAATATCTTGATGAATTTTGCAAGCCCTAAAGAGAAAAGATGCCTCACAACTAAAATTAATTTTCTAAACGAGCGCTCCTTAGCATATTTAACCTATTAAGAAGTTAATGGGATGTGCTGGCGTTGTAAGTTACTGGTCTTAGCAGGCTTTAACGTCTTGTATTTCTAAGGTAACAAATCTGTACAAACATTTTATTATCATGTTTCTCAAGAATTCACTATGATAAGATTTATTGTATATATTTTACACTATTTCATTATTAACAATTATTTAAAAGTTAGTATATGAATATTACAATAATAGTATAATAAGTTCTGCATAATTGCTGCTGTGTTGTGGGAGACGCGACTGGTCCACTACATTAAAGTTGTTCAGCGTGCTATAGAAAGGCTATGCTTGGAATATCTTTGAAGGATCGAATTGAAAATGAATTAATCCAACTGAGAGCTAATGTTATCGACATAGCCCAAAGGACAGGAGCCCACTGCCACTTCAGCCTGCTAGATTAGCAGGCTGAAGTGGCAGTGGGCTGATCGCATGCGTCGCAGAACCGATGACCGTTGGAGTAAACGCGTTTTTGAGTGGAGACCACACCTCGGCAAGCCTAATGTGAGACGTCCTCGCGCTAGATGGGGTGACGACATTTGTAAAGTGGCTGGCATCGGAAAGGCCTATGTCCAGCAGTGGACATCATATCATCATCAGCCTGTCCTAACAGGCTGATGATGATGTGGGAGGTTGCAGATCTTTTTGTTTGAGAAGCGCACATATCGCATGCATGAGAATAAGCGCTGCCAAAAATGTAATTATTTAAATGGTATTCCTGCTCTACGACGTACTCATTGTACTATATAAAAGCTAATACAATTATAGATAATAATTAACCACCTTATAGCGTAGTTGGGAAGCACCTGATGGTTGTATGCTTGATGCCCACACGCTAAAACTTTTTAAATTAACTTAGCTTTACGCTGTATCCTTAGCGGGGTAGTCAGAGAGAACGAAGTGCCAAACGCTACGGTCACATATGCTACATATCTCTTTCACCTCGTCCACTGACATCAACCTCTTCGTATATCCCAGCACCGCACCATGCACATACGGTTTTAATCAGCTCAAAAACCCTAAACACTCGCTTGTCCATAATTTGGTTTCGAATACACTGATCCACTTGGAATAAATCAATCATAATTTTCACTTCCGTTCGCTCCTATGCGCTCCTAGCATAAAAATATAATAGTTTGTTCCGAGATAGTTTGCTTGAATACGGGAGAGTTTGTATTTGAATACAAAATTATGAAATGGTCTCAAAGCTTCAAGATTTGTATTGATACGGTTATGTCAAAACTTAGTGAACAACTTGTATTCCCAAGGGAAAGCTAACAAGGTTGATAGCTGTATCGAAAAACTTATTTTTAAGGCGAAATTATAATTTTCATCACGTAAATATATGATGCTTATAATAAAAAAAAATCGCTTAACTCTTTTAGTTTAATTTTCTTTGCAAAATAAAAAGATTTATAAGTATTAAAAATTATTAATAAAATTTAAATGGGTCCCCCATTTTAATCTTATAAAGTTCCTTGGGACGATTTAATTGGTTGAAGAATGGGTCTCGAATGTCTTGACGCCATACAACATACAGCAACATGCAGCAATTTTTTTTAGTCTAAATACTTACTTATCTAATTCTCATTGCGTCGTGACTATTACTTGAACAATAGAAAAAATGTCTAAAACGCCTAAATCTTTTAAGTCTTTACATATTGTAATATTTTTAATACAAAATATTTGACTAAGATCTACGATACGTAATTTAGAAAAATCAAAATCAGCTTCAGCGTGAAGCTATCCCGCACACAGCACGGCAGACAGAACCTAGTGTTAAGACACTCTGTTCCTCATTTTTACTACTTAAAAGCAATCAAATATTCTCAATTTATTTGCACGATTTATACAAATTATCTGTTCACTGGTAATATTTATTCCCTGTAGGTGTGATTTTTCCAAAGTTAATAATTTGTACAAAAATTCGCAAAACATTTTTGTCCTGTGTTTGAGCGAACGGGAATCGGATTTATATTTTATGCAGCATAAAATGCAGAGTGCTGTAAAAATGCACTTATCTTAAATTCAATTTTTAGCGCACAAACGCAAATATAGAAATGTCAAATAAAAGATCTTCAATCCAGTCGTATATAAACGAGAAAGAAGCAATTTAAAATCGCATATTTATAAGTGATAAAAATATATGATTAAAAGAAACCTTGTGTTCATTTCTTTTTTTTTAACTTTACAGTGTATCCCGCATGTAGCAGGATAGATAGAGGGAACCTAGTGTTAAGAGACTCCGCTCTCAACTTTCCACCGAATTCGGGAGGCATTGTGTTTTGAGTGGGGAACTCAACCCCACGCTTTGTCTCGACACTAGAGAAAAGAGATGAAAATATTAAACATTTCGTTTCCTCGAGTGGGAATCGAATCCACGACCTGTAGCGTTTACAGTCATACGCTTATACCTGCTCCACGACTGATCTTAGTGAGTCTTACAGTTGTGTCAATTAGTCTTACTTTAATTCTATTCTAGAGAAATATCAGAAGTAAGCGTAGCAAGCTCAAATGGCATAAATAGGAAATTATGAATGATTCATCTCAATTCGTGTTTCTGACGGCTACATTTCGGGTTGACCCAGTTTTAGTTTCAGGAAATCCAATAAGCTTATTAAGTTGTTTTCGTTTTATTTTTTTAAAATCGTCCATTTGCATTGTGCCGCGGGGAATCTGAAATCAGTTATCTACTCTTGTTCTACGCTCTCCTATTATAGCATACTAGCTTTTGTGTGCGACTTCGGCCGTTATGGTAATAAATATGAAAAATGTATGATTCAAAGTGTCTGAGGTAACTCTTAGTGTAGATATATAGTGGAGTGGAGTAGTAGGTATATAGTGGATTACGTTGAAACTAAAATACCTTCTTTGTCTCTTTTACATTTTTTAGTTTCACACTTTGTCTCACATATGTCAACCAGAATAGACAAAGAGAAGCCAATATTATAACATTTAGTGCTCCACATCCCACCTTAATTCGAGACACCACGTATTTAGTCGCGGAAGTTAAGGCAGCATTACACCACCAGGGGTGCTATGTCGGTTACCTCCTCGTGGTGCACCCTGGGCAACGGGACGGACAGCAGCATCACATTCGTGCTCGTCGCGGCTAATAAACCGACACGCGGGAATGCGCTCCGGCGCTCTGTATCGTAAGAGTTGTCCCGTGAGCGCATTGTAGGGAGGGATTCCTTTGATGGCTCTGCGCTCATGCGCTAGGTCATCGTGGAGGTAGGGCGAGGCTCGCCGTCCTCTTCGTAATTCCGTGCGCGGTGTCTGTGGTCATGTCTCACGGCCACACACGGGACCGAGGGTCTTGCCTTCACCGGCCGGACCGCGAGGAAGACAACCTCTATAAAAAATTACCCCAATCCAAGCGGCGACGCAGCGCGAGGGATGCATGGCTGTTGGGTGGTTCAGTCGCTACTGCTATCCCCGACCGGGCAGAGGCCAATGTCCGGGTCGGGTTACGGGGCTGGGGCGGCTGTTTGGTCGTCTTGGCTCGGGGCTTACCCAGGTACAGGGGGCACTACCTGGGTGGACCGTCTTTTCCCCCATACTCGTGGGATTCAAAATGGATGAATCACAAATTTTTTCGTTAGGTTTAAGTTGTTTGTCGGATAGTCAGGCTGTTCTCGATCCTGATGACAGTCTGCCATTAGGGAATAGGAGCTCACAGGTATCCGTGCCTGCGAGTGTCAAATTGGTGACCGATGGATGCGCAGGGGTGGGCGACCAGGCCTCTGTAGCGGATATGAATACTGGAAGCGTTGAAAATCGGTCGCGTGTTACGTCTTCTGTTAAGAAACGTCCAGTATGCCAGACCTCAGACGAGGAAAGCCTGCCGGCTCCCAAGTTGCCAACTTCGAGGAGGGGTCGGCAGGCATCGAGAGGGGCGAGTGCTTCGCAGCCGCGGAGGGGTAAGCACGGAAGGCTTGCGCGCTCCAATACTACGGCGGCTAGCGAAGC
>JAATLQ010007279.1:0-11685 GCA_013421005.1 Heliconius erato x Heliconius himera | reverse complement strand
AGTTTCAGATTTTACTTTGGGGCTTACTTTTAAAGGTGGTGTTGTAAAAAAAGAGTTTAAGTGATGTGGACTCACTGATACAGAATAAGTATCAGTGGTATTACCCACCCCAAGCGACTCTAAGAATCTCCAAACTTGCGCTTGAGAGAGATTCTGAATAGTGCTATGAATATAACGGCGTTTAGCATCCCTACACATTCTGTTGCAAATGTTTCGCAGTTTTTTGTATGCAGCTAGATATTCTGGAGAAGGAAATTAATAAATGAATAAACTTAAATTGTTAAAATAAACTACTAATATTTTAACAATTTAAATGTATAAAGAAGATAAGGAATTTGAAAAAAGGATAATTTGTTATGTATGTTAGTTTATTTCAACTAATTTTGGTTTCTATATTTAACTTTTTTCTTTTTAGCTTTTAAATTTATTGATTCAATGTTGATAAGAATCTCCCTATATATTTTAATAATGATCGACCGCGATCTTGCGAAAAATGATCTTGACTACATGAGAAAGAAGGACAGATGAAAACAAAGTGGTAAAAGGATTGCATATACGCAACTTTCCTTTTCTAATTTCTCTTAATAATCAGCTCCAGGCTGTATCGCGGGATACATATTGCAGAGTAGGCAGAGGGAACCTAAGACACAAGAGGGTATTAAGACACTTTATTTTTCAATACTCGAATTGCTTTGGTGCCAGAGCGAAGATTTGAAAATACTAATAAAAATTCATTAATATCCCAAAAAAAACCCTAAAAGTGGGGATCGAACTCACAACTGTCACGTTACAATCACAACCCATACTCCAAAACGTCTTCTTTTGACGTAAAAATCTAAAAAAAATATGTAGAAATCAACAAAATGTCAAATAAATAAGTAGATTAAAGTAGTAAAAAGTATTTATTAATTCCCTGTCTCAATCAGTAACGAGTCTGTAGGCCGTAATTGGGTTACGTGTAGATCGTGCGCGGCGTAACAACAACGGCAGCGGTGGTGAAGCTTGGAAAGTTTCTTACACCATTTTTTTTTACTTTAAAGCTTTCGTTATATAATTCTAAGAAAATATATTTGGTTAAATGAGCTCGGTTCACCTTCGAAAACACAGTATCAAAGATATTGAAGCAAGGTCACTTAAAAAGCATAAGGAGGGCATGTATGAAGAGGTTGATGACAATGGACGAGGCGAAAGAGGTATGTAGAGACCGTAGCGTTTGGCGCTCTGTTCTCTCTGACTACCTTCTAGTTTAGTTTAGTTTTAGTTTTATATTTGTTTAAATTTTTGTTCCTTTTTTGTTATTTTAAGATTGTCTATATTTTTTAATGGAAATACATCAGCTGAGTGAAAATAAGAACATAATATTTTTGTGAATTTATTTCTGTATTTCCAATATTATAAATAAATATAACTTACAAACAAATATAGGCATTCAAATTAGATAGATAGAGATAGACAGATAAAACTCTTTATTGCATACATATTTACGTAGGAAATAAAATATTTTACAAGAGAAATAAGAATACCAAAATAAAAAATATACAATAAACATATTTTGCGCATTGAGATAGTACGCAAAGGCTATCACATAACTAACATAAACTTTCAATCGATAGCGCATAAATAATAAAGAGTAAAATGAGTACAAATAAATATCATAATATTAACAAATTATTATTGAAAATCTATTAAGCCAAAGCGCGGCGTTTAGTTCCGCTACTCAGCACGCAATGCCTCCAGAATTCGGCGGAAAGTGGGGAACGGAGTGTCTTAACACTCGGTTCCGCATACCCTACTGTGTGCGGGATACAGCATGAAGCTGTTTAAATTTAATATTTTCTTCGCTGCGTTTAGTTTCGTTCCTCAACATGATTGATGCTTTCCCCTTTGTTTTGTTGTTTACGAAAAAGAAAGCTGTCTTGTAAAACTTCAGCGAAATTGGTAAAATATTCAGGTTTATATTTGGATAAGAAAATATCCCTTAAAGTCGTTCCAATCAGTAACGAACAGTTCGTAATTAGGTTACGGACCCCGCGCGTGAGCGGCTTATTAAACCCGCCTTCGCTGCATTGCCTGCGGGAGCTTAACACCGATATGTAATTTTTTAGTGAAAATTGAAAATTTTAGTTAGTATGGTTTCCCATATTATTAATTTATGTTTAAATTATAATTACCGTCGTCATCGTCGCAATGGCAGAGTATATGACTGTAAACGGGATGGTTGCGGGTTCAATTCTCAATCAAGGAAGTGGATTATTTAATATTTTTATTTTTTTGTATTGGCACCAATATATTGCGTTGAGTTCCACCACTCGCGGCGAAAGTAGGAACCGGAGCGTCTTAATATTAGACTCCATCGGCTAAATAGCTCTTTTTTTATATATTTAAATTAAAACATATTTATACTTTTATTCACATGTAATAAGTTAAACTATAACTCGAAATATATACATTTTTTTAATATTTTTTTAAATATACGTATTTATAAATGATAACGTTTACTTACATACATCTTTAATGTAAAAGATAGAATTACTTGACTTATAATTCATTTTCAAAGTTTTACAACAGTAAAAATTCATACTAAGCATTTTCTATATTTAAAATTTCAATGTGATATTCTGGAAATATGATCTTTTTTAAATTTACACCCCCTAAGTTTGAAGAGCTCTCGAAAGGCTCCTTGACTCGAGATCGGAGAAGGGTTGTTTCTCACCACTAACGTAAGCGTCACATCCTTATATTTCAAGGGATGGCCATACAATAACTACGATTAATGGTATTTATTAAACAATTTAAATTATTTTATTTTATATAATTATTTTTATTAATTTTGGATTTAAATGGATGAGAACATATTATTTAGGCCAGTCGTGGCGCAGGGCGATACGTGTGATTGTAAGCGCTACGGATTGTGGATTCGATTTCCACTCGAGGAAATTAATTATTTTATATTTTTATTTTGTCGCTCTGGTGCGGAGGCAAAGCGCGGCGTTAAGTTCAGCCACTTAACACGCAATGAAGAATTTGGCGCAAAGTGGGAAGCAAAAACATATAATGTTTTTGTCACATCTTCATGAAACCAAAACCATTATGATCCAAATATATAAATCATATAAACCACATGACACTCCGTTCCCACTTTATTGTTCTAAAAACAATAAATAAAGCAAAAACAGGACGAGCTTGCAACAAAACCTTTTAGATGAATTTTCCTGTAGCTCAAAAATTTTTCATCCAATCCTAAATACTTTTCTAAAATAAAATAAAAATGCAACCAACAAACAAAACAAGATAGTCTACAAAGGCGTGAGTTTCCTATATAAACGTCAATAACATACGACATACCAATCTCACGAAGCGTACACAGAGTTTCAGTCGGCAACAATATTTCAGTGAAGGAAGTGAAATGTTCCAGTGCGTCTCTGTAAAGCGTTTAGACAAGGGTCCTCTAGAGGCGCACCTCAACGCCGTGTTGAGTGTTTGCCTCCAACGCTTATAGTCGTTACTCGGTGGAAGTACTTAAATATTAGTGGAACTATTTTTGAGTTTTTGTATAGTGTTGTATTCTTTTTTATTGATATCATGTTTTTGCATTTGAATAATGTTTGTTTGATGGTTTTGGATTTTAATTCGGCTCTTTGATAGAATAAAATAATCAATGTTCTGATATTGAACTATTTTTAAGTGGATATTATGAGTGATTAAAAAATCATTTTCACGCTGTATCCCGCACACAGCAGGATAAGCAGAGGGAACCTATTGTTAAGACACTTCGTTCTCCATTTTTTCCCCCCCTTCAAAATTTGGCATCAATTTTGAAGGTATTGCGTATTGAGTGGCGGAAGTCAACGCCGCGCTTTGCCTCGACATCAGAGCGAAGAAATGCAAATATAAATTTTAAGTAAATATTTTCTCGAGTAGGGATCGAACCCACGAGTCGATTTTACAGTCACACTTTGTGTCGCTTGATTGGCCTCAATTTATTTTGATATTGATATGTAGAAAGAATTTCTCTTTTGTAGTTAGAAGCTTGAATAATTCTCATAAAAAAATCTCATGACTTTTAAATAAGTTTCAATTAACTATATGGATAAAATAATTTCGATAGAAGTATGTACTCCATTCGATTTCTTTATAGAATTTCGACAACTGTATATACAGTGTAGTCGTAACTTGTATATTATATATATTTCAGATTCGAATAGTTAGTATCTAAAGTATTAAAAATAGATAAAACATATTAATAGACCTAAGATTGGGGGACCTCTATTATGATAAATTTACGGAAAGGCTATCATAAAATTATACCTATGGGTAGTTCTACAAATTAAGGAATTTTGTGCGGCTCGGCCGAAATATATATGACAAATAGTTTTAAACTCATTTATTTCTATTGAATTCTATTATTTACAACTGTTTTTAGTTGGTCACTAAAAATAATAATTATTCAAAATTATTTTCTGAACGAAATTACTGTTCAAAGTGCAAAATTCTCAGCATCCTGACGTGTCCCTCGAACGAAATCTAGTTCTAAATGTGTCGTGATTTACTTTCCTCTACATGAAGGTCATAATTGAAACCCAAATTGATATATTTACAATTTTATCTCACTAGGGAGAATAAAATAGTAATCAAATTTCTCAAAACTTTTTACAAAATCGTCTTTACATTTTGTCCCCACCATTTCATATCAGGATCCTGTTCAATGTTAAATCAGTGAATATCCGATATTCTATTTGCCGTACGCTATTGCCGTTCAGCCTAGTGAGTCCTACCACGGCAGAGACAAAGAATATCTTTTATCTGTATGCACCTAGCGCGTTCTTTAGCCAGGACGCGTCAGTCGGCAAGAGAAATAGCGTCAAAATCAGTCAAGCTCACAGTATCCTGGTAAGCATTTTTTTTATGAAATAAAAAAATATATATGTAATTATAGCGTTTTAGTGCGTAATTTGATAACACGGAGGCTTAGTAAGGCGTAATTTTTCTTTGAATGTTAGAATTCACGTGTTTTTTTAAATATTAGGCAAAAATTCTCAGGAACCTGGTCTCAGAATCCTGTCTAACTGAGAACCAAAAGAGCACCAGATGGCGTAGGCGCCGTATGCAAAAGAACTGCAAATGATGTCATAACATGTGGAGGTGATATGACTTACCTGACTGAGTTTTGTGGTGTCGTTCAAAGTCGCTGTCATGGCGTGACAATTTTTATTGTTTCTAAAATTTAAATTGAGAAAATTAAAATATTCATTACGACTGATCAACAGACTTTAATTGCTTTTAATGGTACTCTCAAGTACAAGGTAGTGCCTTTATGCCACTAAAGCTACAAATGAAATTCATCAGCTGTTTTGCAACGAGGGTATTATGTGTTCACATTACCGTATGGGTCCGCTAGAATATCCTGCAAAATCAAGGCAATTTTTTGATGACGTCTATGAAGTATATTATTAACATAATTACAAAAAACTCAACCGATCAGCGTGATGATATAAGTGTTGCAAGTGATCTTTCGTTAAACTTTAAAATCCAGAGGTTGTAGCTACTATGCCTTTTGCAAATTGACCATACTATCCTTTTCTCAGATATATCACAAGAGACATTAATTGAAGAAAAAGATTATAGAAATGTAAAAAAAGAAATTCAACTTTTCTTTTTTTACATTTCTATAATGCTGTTAATCAAAAATAACAAAAAAACAAAGAAAGATAATAACTATGAGTTTAATGATTGCGAGTGCCTTGTTTGTGGAATCTACGATGAAGATACGACAGGAAATGACTGGGTCCAGTATTTGGTATATCATAATTGGGCACAAGATGGATGTATTAAAGGCAAATCTTTATTATTTAAATGCTCTGGATGTTTAGCGGACTGTGATTACAAAAAATGACTTTCAAAGAATTATTGTAACGATACTGTCTAATTTATTATTTACTGTTACAAGATTTAAGCATAATTTTGAGACTGAAATGTCGAGTCGTAGATTTCGTACATTAATATTGTTAATTTATCTTTAAAAGAGATTTTACATACTGTGATTTAGAATAACGTTAATAAATATAATGATCAATGATCATTTGATGACTAAGTTCATGTTCAAGACTGTTTAGGTGTAAGTATCCAAGCCAAGTTTAAAGTTAAATTTTATTAGTTACTTACAAATTCATTTGAAGAAGCAAATATAATAAATAAATGTTGATTTTAATATTTTTTTGTGGTTTCTCTCGGTTTCCTGATGACATACTCAGTTTCCTGTGCTTTGATTTTCTTTAAACGGCCATAAATCTAAAACTATCAAATATTTTGACTGTTTCGCTTAGTATATGTTAAAAGACGTTGCACTCTTACTATTAGAATAAATTCCGCGACTAAAACGTATAAAAAATGTCAGGCCGAAAACAGATCCATTTTCGTCCTTACTTTGTAGAACTACCCATATATCTTTAAATTCACGCTTATTTAGAATAAGGAATAAAAAAATAACATAGAATCAGACTAGATCACCTAGATCACTAGGACTATCATTAAACTAACAATAAACCATTTCTCAGAAACTATAAACAACCATAAAATATTACCAAAAATAACTCCACCATTGACTAAAACGTCCAAAATCCACGATCACCGCCGTGCCTTAGTTAAAATAATAAGAAGACACTATAGTATTATCATAACAAAATCGCAAGTGTTGGATCCGATTCCATTTCTCCAGAACCACGTTTACATCAGGTATTCAAAACACAAGCCCGCAGTAATCAGGCTCGGGTTCTCATCGTCTTGCATCGAATGTGATTTGAGTGGCAATCGATTATTTAGAAATCTCGAATGCACTCAACATTTTATTGCACAGACACGATCTATTTAGTTGTCGTTTAATTTGTTAACTTGTCTTTATCCTGGCGATTTTTGTAAAGGTGGATTTTTATAAGTTCTGGATTTAAATACTTTTTGGACCCGCCGTAGCGCAGAGGCATAAGCGTGCGACGGTTGTGGCTACGATTCCTACTTGGGGGAATGAAATATTTCATATCATCATTACTTCACTCTGGTAATCAGGCAAATATCTCAAGAATTCAGCGGAAACGGAGTGTCTTAACACTAGGTTGTCCCTGCCTACCCTGATGTGTTCTGATTACAGTGGGAAGCTAAAAAATATATAGTACACCAGTTCAGTATTTAAAAAGATTATTGACAGCTTACAGGGCGAAAGAGATATGTTGGGACCGTAGCGTTCAGTGATCCGTTTTCATCGGCTTCCCCGTTGCTAATCATATTATATATGTACCGGTAAGTATAAAATATATTTGTTACTCATACTCAACCCGCAATGCCTCCAGAATTCGGCAGAAAGTGGGGAACGGAGTGTCTTAACACTAGGTTTCCTCTGCCTACCCTGCTGTGTGCGGGATACAGCGTGAAGCTGATTTGTTACTTATATAAAAAATAGCTTTACTTTTTCCCGGATAACCTGACTTTGTACTTTTAGAAATTTCAATTTATCTCAGATTTGACATTGTTCCCGACTGATAAGGAAGGGTTATATTATGAGATTGTTTGGCGCCACGCCGAGTCAAAATGTATTTTTTAATGTAATCTAAACCATTATATTTTAATATAAATATTTAAAATATTTATTATTGTATGCTTTTCAGTATTCTTGTCGGTTCACTTTACTATTAGAACGTTTTTTATGAAACATTAACTTTCCATTCTACTAAAGTTATTCCACACATTCGTAAAGAAAAAGTAAAAACAATTAATAAAACATAAATTATCAAAAACGAAGTTTATTTCCGAACAAATTAATATTTAATAAAATAAAATTGTCAGTAATGTAGTGTAATTGCTTGCATAAACGCAAATGCCATCATTATATTAAAAAAACTTAGTGTTCGTTATTCGCTTTAAATGGGCCCATTTGGAAATTAACTGCACGATTGCTCCCGAATAATGAGCTTGTGCAGAGAGATATATGAAACGAGAAAGGGAAGCGTTAAAACAAATTATGGTGAATTTATAAAGGGTAAAAGCTTTTGTAGATCGTACTTTAGTCTTATTTTGTTCTTAACGCCATCTAGTGAAAAATAGTGCAACTACCTAAGGCAAGCAAAAGGTAGTATATAAACAAACCAATAGATGGCGCTTAAACTTAAATAAACTTCTACTTCTTTTATTTCTATTATTCATCAAATAATGTATATAAAAGTACTATATATATAGTTTAGTATATTTTATCTTTAACTATTTTTTTGCAATTTTGTTGACAAAACAAATGTAATGTTTTATTTGCTATTCGCTATTTCCCGAGAGATGGCGCCAGTGTATTTTATACATATTTTTTACATTATAATCACAGAATTTTACAGAAACGTATCTGTTATATATATCTCATATTGCACATATTTTCAAATATTATATTATTAATAAAAAAAAAATATTTTTAAAGTAAGCCTTAAATTAGAACTTACCTTAATTTGTTCGGTTGCTTTTTTCGCGACAGCAGGATCGAGTATTCTAATATCCAAGTCCGACGTATATCTTTTTGCCGTGTCACTAAAAACTGCAGCGTTCACATAATAGGGGTTCACTTTTTCACTCGTATCACCAGGTGAATTTGGTGATAAAATTCCACTATCCGTATCACTTACACTCACAGGTTTTGGTGTTACTGTAGATTTTTCGCCTGTTGTTGATTTTGGAGGCACTTTAAATTTTTCAGAAGCTTTGCACGAAAGTCGGGACTGTCTAGGCGATTCATCGGGCTTAAATCCGGTGCTTGGATCGAAGATAACATAATTGTCCTTATCACATCTCACTCTATTATTCACTGTTACAGTGTACTTTTTGTTAGGACTTAAATTCAAAAAGGGATCTTCATTATCTATCGGACTCTCAGGTATTATGGATTGTATTTTTGGAGTAATTTTCTTTATTGATCTGCCATCAATAGTACGTCGTACGACCGTATCGTTTGTAAACTTTAAACGAACATATTCATTTGATATTGTTCTTCGCACAGGTGATGATAACAATTGCGGTGTTTTAGGTTCTTGGGAAATATTTTTATTTTGAAATAAACCGGCCTTTGGTTTCTCCATAGATTTTGCAGGAGAAAATGGTAATTTTAATTTAGAATTCTTTCTCTTCTGACTATTACTACTTAAATCTACATCGCAATCCCGAACATTACTCTTATATATAGGTAGGACACTAGATTTGTCGCTTAACACTTTAGTGTTTGTACTTTTAGTATTTCTCACAATATCTAGAGATTTATTATTTTTTTTAATTGGAATGGGAGTTTTCAACCGCTTTTCTTTACTTTTTTGTGTTGACTGATTGGAATGTTGCTGTTTATCTAATGGGGTATCTGGAGTTCTGATGAAAGTATTACTTCTGCCAGGTTTAAGTAAATTAGTTCGAGCTAACAATTCTTCATCGATAGGATTTTCTAAAAAACTATCTATAATGATATCTACATCACCGGATTCAGAATTACTTTGAGACGATCTGTTTTCATTCAGTATGCACGATATTCTTTCTTCTACTTCAATGAGCGAGTCAGATTTATCGCTTTCACTAAGAGTTCTTGACGTGCCACTGCCATAGTCAGACGTGGTTTGAGTTTCGAAACCGCCGTCGTCACTTGCGACGTTTCTTTTTGAAGAATTTTCGGGACACGACGATCGTCTCCTTTTAACTGTGCCTGTTGCCGTCGACGGGGAATCCCAGTCTAAGTGTTGCAGAACACACTGGCCACTCTTTTTAGATCGTCTCGGGCTAGTCATTATTGGCCTCTTACATTGTTATATCACTGATACTACTATTAATTAATATTAATTATATATTATTCTGATTTGATGTTGGAATAGCGTACAATGTTAGCATATCGTTTGAAAGAGATAATGGGTTAGTTACATATTGGTCATTAGTTGTTTCGAACACGAACTCGCCTCCGGTCGAGCTGGATTGTTATCTAATTACGAACTTAATGTAAATGCCACATGGGGCACTATGTCGATAGGTGTTGTACGTATGTGAAATTAAGTGAAGCGGTAGTTAAGTCAGAAATTATCATTATCGAGGCCGTCGTAGTGCAGTGGTACAAGCGTGTGTGTGTGACTTAATGCGATGATTGTGTGTTCGATTACTACTGAAATGAATTACTATTTATTAATATTTAAATTCCTTCGCTCTGGTAACAAGGTAAAACCGTGGCGTTGAATCCCGCCACTCAACTATATACATGCTTCGAAAATTATGCGGAAAAAGGAGAATAGAATATTTTAACACTAGTTTACTCCGCCTATATGCGGGAATAATGCGTGAGTTTGTAAAAATCATTACCTCAAATATTTATTAAGTAGAATTAGATTGTTAAAATACCGAAACATATAACTAAGTAAGTACAACCACAAAGACATACTAAGTAACCACAAAGTGACGAAGAAAGGTAAAAACGGTATTTCTTTTTCATTTACGTTTTACTATTTCTAGACAGTTTCGAGACCGAATGAAGGTTTGCATCACAAACTTATCTACCGTACGATGCAATATACTTCCTGAATTTAAACTACTGCCTTGTCGCTTTGGCCACTTTATAAGCTGTATTTAGGTATAGACTAGAAAAATATAAAATTATAAAATATATATATAAAATATTCTATATATAAATTTAATAAAATTGCATAAAGACAAAACATTTAAAAAATCAGCTTCACGCTGTATCCCGCACACAGCAGGGTAGGCAGAGGGAACCTAGTGTTAAGACACTTCATTCCCCACAGGTTTTTTATTTTAATTTTTTATTTAAAGTTGGACGTGCTCTTGATGAAAATACTACGCTTACTTTTATATTTCTAAAACATCTATTTGTGCGATAGTCTAGTACAAAAGTGTCAATATTTTATTAAAAAACTCTAAGCTCAAAATGACATTAAGTGAAACCATAACTAAATACATTTATTCTCTAGCCTCCACGCCACGACAGGAGCAAAACTAATAAACTATAAGGCATTTCAAGCGAAGTTGGTAAGAAATTTTGACAAATTACTCCCGAGCGTCCCGCTAGGTAACCTAATTACCCGAAAAGTAGGGGCAGTACAACTTAACCAACTGTGGTCGTGACATTATTTACTCAAAGGATACTAGTGTAGCACAATTTTATTAATTTTTCTGCAATATATAGTGTATAACATCAAAAAATCTAAAGATCAAAATACTATTAAGAAAAATATATTTTTTATATATTGCGATAAAATTACAGAAATTTTAAAATATATTTCATCAAATAAATATTTCAAAAGTGTCTTTGTTGATTATACTCAAAATTATCCCGAACAAAATTATAATGTTTCTTCCTTTTCAGACGAAAATTTACATATGATTAGGTTTACAGAGACAGAAATTTTAAAGATATTTAAATCACTAAATATACGAAAAAGTTCTGGTAGTGATAATATACCTCCAATATTTTTCAAAAACTGTGCTAATGAGATTGCTTTTCCTGTAATGCTTTTATATAATAAATCTCTGAGTGAAGGCATTTTCCCATCTAAATGGAAAGAAGCACATATTGTCCCTATACATAAAAAAGGATCTAAAACTGAAATTACAAACTATCGCCCTATATCCATTTTGAATATATTGGGTAAAGTGCTAGAAAAACTAATATATACTAAA
>JAATLQ010007273.1:5326-34629 GCA_013421005.1 Heliconius erato x Heliconius himera | reverse complement strand
CAATTGGTGAAATTTTCAAGTAAATCGGTTCAGTAGTTTCAGAGAAAAATGCGGACAACAATATGTCGACAGACAGACAGACAGACAGACAGACAGACAGACAGACAGACAGACAAGAAATTCAAAAAAAATCTTTTTGCTTTCTATTAGTCTTTTTAAGTGTCCCTCTATCCATTTCAGTCAAAATTACTAAATGTACAGACAAAATATTTTTACTGTCTTATTATATATAGAGAAGATAATTAAATATTTTTTAACTTTTTTTTGAGTACCTGCTAATAAATATGCTAATCTTTCAAGGTTTTATTACTAAGGTAAATACAGATGCCAACTTGGCACTGTTGTTGATAGATAACCTTAATGTTTAATATTAAAATTATTATTTACTTGTTGTTGTTAATTTGTTATGCCATAAGGGCCTTATCTCTTACTCTATAAGTACGTTACGTAAAGTATTTTAGAGGCCATTGTTTTTAATTTAAACGAATTTAAATTCAATTCCATATTTTTTTTTATTACAATCACTATTAATTGATATGTATTTAATATAGCATATATTTTTTCTCCTAGATGGTTGACACCTACTCTACTATATAAGCTGTGTCCTTAATGTATTCTACGTATTTTTTATTGCATAGCACCATTAAATATTTGGCACAAGTCCATCGTTAACATTTTACAACATAATATGTCGAAAGCTTTATAATTAAACAGTGTGGGATAGACTTTACTCATTTCTAATATTGGTACAACGTCCCAGATACGAACAGAATTCTAAGGAGAGCAACATCACCACGCAGTGTTCTGAAATTCACGAATGTACTTAAATTTTATATATATATTTTATTATATGAAGATATTAAAATTTTTTATGTTATGTGTCAGACTTTAAAGCCTTTGTGTTTTTTTATTTCTTTTGACATTAGGTCATGACCATGTTTGCATAAACATATTCAAATTGACGTTAATATTATAATAGGTAGTTATTTTTTTGTGATATCAGTGAATTAATAAAAAAAACTATTTTTTTAAAAAAACATGACGTACGAATATTGTAATTAATTATAAGAATAAAAAAATATATTACCAACTTGTTTAGTAATAATTACAAAATGTATTTTTTTTTCATTCCAATATTTTTAATCGTAACTTTTAAGCGCATGCGTATTTCCGAGTCCCGCGCTCTCTCGCCATTGGTCACGGTCTGGCATATTGCCAAAAACGCGGGAAAACTCGACAGGAGTCGTTGCTATTGGCTATTACATATGAAACCGAGCACCGCGATAATTTAAAAATAGATACAAGAAAGCAGCTGGATAAACTCTGTTTGAACTATTCTCATCTAGTTTAACTGATAAATGGCGTGCACCTTTATTATTTTACACGCGCAATTACGTAGCTATAATACACATAAAAATATATATTTTAAATTAAATATAAATCACGATTTTAGCAAGCTATTCTACAAAAAAAAACAAAATTTTGACACTGTCAAAAATACGACATTACCGTTAAATTCCAAAAACCTATTCCATTTAACTATAAAAAATTGACTTACCAGACAAAACAAAAAAAGCACCTTAATACAAAATTCCACTTATCACTGTAACACTGTATAGGTAGGCTGGCTAGGGCTGTACTTACATGTCGAGTCGACGCGTGCTGTGGTGCGACTGGCGTGCGGCGCGCCGGCCCGCCCGGTGTCGCCTTACCGCCGCGAAAGGAGATGGAGCCCCGCTCCGAGAATACTCACGTCAGCCTCTTGGTTTTTTAGAAAAAATCTCTCTTTTCTCGGGTTCACGCTGTATCCCGCACATAGCAGGATAGGCAGAGAGAATCTAGTGTTCAGACACTCCGTTTCCCAATTTCAGTGGATTTGTGGAGGCATTGTGTTTTGAGTGGCAGTACTCAACGCCGCGCTTTGCCTCAATACCAGAACGATGAAATGAAAATATTAAATATTTCATTTCATCGAGTGAGTGTTGAACCCACAACCAGTCTTGTTTACAGTCACTTGCTTGTACCACTGCGCCACGACTGGCCTCAAGTAATTAATCTATATTTTTTTATTAATTATCTATGTTTTTTAATTATTCATATTTTATATAAGCTTATATAGGTATTTCGATATTTTTTCAAATTGAATAACAGAATTACATGACACACACACAATAAAAGATATAGGATAAAATTTTCAAATTAGCTATAAGTTATTATCTGTTATGTACTTGATATGTTGGAAACAAAGCAAATGCAAGCTTAATCTAATCTAGAAAATCCATTTTTTTCGATTGAATTGGCTATTGCATTCATTTTTTTTTCGCAAATAAGCGGACAGTCCCTAGGTAAAGTATCGAAAGTAAAAAAAATAAAATTTTCTTTTATTACTATTTTGAACTACTAATAAGGGCGGGCAGTTTTCGATTACACGTTTAAAAACGCAGATTTTTTTAAACAGCTATTTAAAAAAATAATTAAATCTATTTTAAAATTCTTAGTAATTAAAAAAAAAGCAATTGCGATTTTTCACTTTCTATACTTTACCTAGGGACCATAGAAACGCTTGTAATTTACGAAAGGTATTCAAAGTGACGAGACACTTATCATACCAGGACAAGGCATGATAATCGCTTCGACATACTCGTAAGCTACGAGATGCCGTCGTATTTTGCCCTTCTCTTTAACGACCTACTGACCAGAAAATATTCGAAATATGCAAAATACAGCCTAGACTACATTTTTGTTACACAATAAATATATACTTACTTATATTGAAAGCTCAACATAATAAAATAAGAAAATTGTGGTTTTCTACAGACATTAGCTATTAGCTCCAACAGATATAAGCTTATTTCATAACTAGAAGCTTAAAAAATCACAGCTTTTGGGCATTTTTAATTCTTTATTTTATTATTCATATTTATCTATCACTGTTTATTTTACTATTTATTTTATTGTGATTGGTTCTAAATCTATATAATAGTTATTATAAATAAGACTTTTTCAGGTTTACGCTTTAGCCTTCCCTAGCAGGATAGTCAGTGAATAGAGAGCGCCATACGCTACAGCCTTTTATTTCTTCGTTTTAAAAATAAAATATTTTTGCTATATTCTCAGGAAAATGAAATATTATATATTTTCATTTTCTGACTCTGGCAATGAGGCAAACGCGTTGCGGCGTTGAGTTCCGCCACTCAATATGCAATACCTCAAGAAAAAGAGACTTAATACAAAACGGAATATTAACAATAGGTTCGCAGATTCCCTCTGCCCACCCTGCCATATGCGGGTTAAAGCGTGAAAAGAAACCAGCTAAAAAAGGTTGTAATACGTCATAGGTAGAAGATAATTCATTGACTTGACATCATTAAATTATATATAAATCATTTATTAATTATTCTGAGAACGAAGAAAATTTGACGTACATCCATAATACTAATATTCGATGAAATATAATACAAGAATTACCACAAAACAAATGAGTTTCATTGAATTTTAACATCACTTGATAAGATGAGTCACCAGACGTACTCGAGTTAAGGTAAATAGCTGACCCAGATGTCACTTATGGCGCCTTACGTGACCTTGCCTGTTGCTGTGCATGTTGCCACTTGCCACAGGCGTTGTTGTTTTAGATTAAACGATTTATATAGTAACTACGTTTCGATTTCTATCGTTTCATTCTACAGCTTTTGTAGATTGTTTTTTTGCTTTTTTTGCCGTGTGATCCCGGCCTAGAACAGGATCATCCTGGTACTGGTGGCGACTAAAGTACGTGTGGTAGAGTCACGTCGCCAGCAATGGCAACGCGCATGGGCAGACTCGACCGGATCATTACCACCCCCGGCATTTAAAACCGGCGTTAAGTAGTGACTTTATGCCACTGCGTTTCGCCTCAGGTAATGTCGGGCTCCGGCGCCCAACCCAACTTTAAGGGCCGGCAACGCACCTGTAGCTCTTCTGGTGTTGCACGGAGTCATGGGCGGCGGTAATCACTTACCATCAGGTGACCAGAACGCTCGTTTGCCTTGTCTTTTCCATAAAAAAAATACATTAGACGAAACTAAGATAAATCAATAGTAATAATTAATGAAAAGGAATTAATAATTAGATTCCAGTCGTGACGGAGGCGAAACGCTACAGGTTATGGGTTCGATTCACACTCGTTAATGACGAAAAAAAGCGGCGTTGAATGCCGCCACTCAACAAGCAATTCCTTCAGAATTCGATGAAAAGTGGAGAACGTGACGTTTTAATGGGAGTGTCTCAACACTAGGTTCCCAGGTTCCCTCTTAAGATACAGCGATAGCCTCGTTATGTGCGGGATACTGCTTGAAGCAAAAAAAAAACTGTTAATAAAGCGGAAAATGTGAAATTTATATGTTCAATTGTGTTAAATTAACTAGACGTCGTGGCGCAGAGGCACAAGAGTGTGATTGTAAACACGACTGATTGTGGGTTCGATCGTCACTCGAGGAAATGAAATATTTATTTCAATTTATATTTCCATTTCTTCGCTCTGGTGTCGAGGCAAAGCACGGCGTAAAGTTCCGCCACTCAACACGCATTATCCTCTAAAATACAGCGGTAAGTGGTGAACGGAGTGTCTTAACACTAAGTTCCCTCTACCTACCTCGCTGTGTGCGGGATACAGCGTGAAGTTGATTTATTTATTTTAAAAATAACTGCAATTTCAATTGGACATTATGAAATTTTATAGAATGTCAACAACTACCAGGTTACTGAGACTCAAAGAAATAATTAGAATTAATTTCTAAAGGAGCTAGCAACCTTAAGTATACAGTTTATCTATAGCATTTGTTACCGTTAAATTATGTATTTATAATATTATAATGAAGGAATTTGGGTTAATTGTTTCAAATATATAAAATTTCTGTCCCACAACTAGTCAAGGAAAACTACTAAATAGTGGTGTGTGTGTAATTAAATTAATAATAAATTATTTTCATATATTATTATACAAAGTTAATAAATTAAAATAAAATAAATCAGTGTTCACGCTGTATCCCGCACACAGCAGGGTAGGTAGAGGGAACCTAGTGTTAAGACACTCCGTTCCCCACCTTCTGCTTAATTCTGGAGGCATTGCTTGTTGCGTGGCAGAACTAAACGCCGCGATTTGCCTCGACACCAGAGCGAAGAAATGGAAATATATATTTAAATTAATATTTAATTCCGCCGAGTGGAGATCGAACCCACAGCCGTCAGTCAGTTGTTTCAGTCACACCCTTTTGCCCCTGGGCCACGACGGCCTCATTAAAATAGTTAAAAATTAATTTACAAAAATACTTTTCAACGACACACGGCCTCAGTCACTTAGGTCAGTATTCGCGACCTCAGTCACTGTATATGGCGTAACCTGGTTGTGACGTGTTCGCAACAGCTATTGGAAACGCTGCTCTCTCTGCACGCTGCCATCGTAAAGATAGCCAACGACCCACAAATAAATTTCACTTTTGTATGATAAGTACTTATCGAAACTTAAAATGTTAATTTTATTAGAGGACATTCGAGACGCCGCGAGGTCGACAGGTTGTGGATTCGATTCCTACTATAAGAAATATAATATTTAGTATTTACATTTCTTCGCTCTGGTGTCGAACAAAGCGCTTGGAGTTCCGCCACTCAATAAGTAATGTCTCCAGAATTCGGCGGAAAATGGAGAAAGGCGTGCCTTAACACTAGGTTCTTTCTACCTACCCTGTTGTGTGGCGGATACTATGTGAAGAAAAAAAAATACTACACTGATTAGTCAGCGGTAGTGTTGATGAGATGAGAGAAGTCATATGAATGACACATGAATGCGTCAAATTTGTTGGAAGAGGAGTAGTTTTGATTTCGACGCTGAATAAAATATACGAACACTCAAGTATTAAATTTAAAGAGCAATGCGATTCAAATTTTTATTTAAATTAAGTAACAATTCGGAGCCAGTCGTGCCGTAGGGGCACAAATGTGTGACGTTGACGTGACGAAGAAGTTCATATTTTCATTTCTTGCTCTGATGTCCGCGAGTTCCGCCACTCAACACGCAATGCCTCCGGAATTTGGCAGAAAATATGGTACGGAGTGTCTTAACACTGGATTCACTCTGCCTACTCTGCTGTGTGCGGGGAACAGCTTGAAGCTGAATTTTAAGTGACAGTTTATTTTTAAATTATGCATAATATGATAGCAGGTATCAATTTCTCCGCGTTAGGTCCGACTTCGTCAAAAATGTTACGATAATTGATCTCCGCCAATAAAATAAAGAGATTGCGACATAATTGAACGAAATCACGTATGTAATAAAGATTGCAGTATTGCAAAGAAACTAACTGGATTTTTCTTTTAGGAATGTATCTCTGAATGTAACTGTTGTAAATATTCGTTACGGAAACATTTAAATGAATCACGTGTAAGATGAAAGCGTACAGTGTGTGACTCATTTGTGCCCATACATTGCCATATAAGGAAAATGACCTTTTAGGAATGTAAACAACTAATCGTGTTCATCAAATTTAAACTGAAGTAAAATATATTAATTAAAAAGAAAAATATATTAAGTAAAAAGTGGAGTTACATATTAAAAAAAAAAGTTACCTCAAAATGCATTACGTACTACTTATACATTTTTTCTCTAACACAGGTAACAAGACGAGCTGATGGATACTATTCTCGCAGGAAGCTTAATAATAAACCATAAGAACAATTGAAATAATTTGAAGTAAAGTTTTCATTTAAATTTCTATGCAGTTTCATTATCAATATGTAGATACAATTATTATAAATTATTTTTTATTATTAGGCTCAGGTTGAAAATTGTGTCATTTTGATTAATTTTACAGCTTTTAAATGATCTTTGAATTCTGATCATCATTTTCAGTTGTGGCATTATGGTTTTATTTTTGTTGACCTGGACTGGTCCTGACAGCATCACTAGGCGGGGAAGAACGAGAGTAGCTCGTGCCTGAAGAAAAGCATGAGCTTTGATGGACGCTCGTGAAGGGTTGGCAATCGTGGGGGAATGCCCTGCGTACGCATCAGAGGGGATTTCGACCGTTCGGCCCCGTCACGCGGAGGTGTGGATTCCTCTCAGGACTGGCCCTCTGTCGGCGGCGGAGTGTGTCATGAGACTGAGGAGTGTATCCTCCCTATATATTGGGCGTTTGCGACAGTAATTGGATCGTCGGGATCCAGAAGGACGCTACAAGGGGGATCAAAGAAGCGGGTGTGGGTGAGGAGCGTACTTACACGTTTCGACAAAGCCGCCACTTTCTTAGTTAGACACGCTGTATCTCGCACACAGCAGGGTAGGCAGAAGGAACCTAAAATTAAGACACTCTGTTCACACACACAAAAAAAATTCGCAGGCTTTCTTAGTTAGTAATAAGGAATATTATATTTTAATCAGGTATACATATAATTTTATGCAGAAAAGTTGAAATATTCAGAACACAATTCGTCATATACAAACACAAGTATGCATATGTTATGTATGATAAATGATTCATCAATAACTGATGAGTCGCTTAATCCACAAATGCATTGTAATGTTAAAATAAAATATCCAATTTAAACATTTATTTTTGACAATTTAAACTTTTCATATCTAAAGATATAAAATAATAAATTTTCATATAACATCTGCAGCAGCTATGAAGTAAGAAACGTTTATATTTCTTAATCTATCCAGAGAGGAAGCAGCGTGAGCATATGGCGGTGCTATTTGCAGCGCGGCCGACCGCCTGAAATATCTTGTGTCGTCATAACAAGCCGAATGTGTGCCTCTTGTCTGTGTGGTAACACTTGAAATGCATTCATATAATTCATACTTTCGTATAAAAAATATTCTAATAAAATATATTAAGCTTTGGTTAATGTTTCATTTATACTTATTTAGAATAATTATTTTTATTCTTTCCTAAGTGTGGAATAACACTTTAAAAATATTAAAAATAAATAATGTCTCATTTACTTATTATTTTTACGAGGCGAAGGCACCGTTTTAATTTTGTGATACTTTTGAATGTAAGCACAGTACTTACCTACTTACTATTGTTAAATAATATTTTTCTTTGGAGAATTCAATAGTACATTACAAGTTACAACATTGAGGCCAGTCGTGGTGCAGAGGCACAAAAGTGTAAATGTACGCGCGATAGGTTGTGGGTTCGATCCCCACTCGAAGAAATTAAAAAAAAAATCTTTTTCATTTTCCTTGCTCCGATGTCGAGGCAAAGCGCAGTGTACGCTATATGCGGGTTACAGCGTAACGTAAAAAAAAGTTACAATATCATCAAGTTGTAAAATGCCACTCATTTAGACATTCTGTAAATTGGGTAACAATATTTTTTCATTATTTATAACAATATGAATATGATAATATTAGTATACTCAAATATTTTAAGCAAAAAAGGAATGAAAATCTTATAAATAGATAGTAATGACTCATCATAAGTAGGCCACAGACAATAAATCAATCAAGTCTTCAAAGCAAAGCAACGATTTATACCTAAATCTTCTTCTTCGTAATTTTCTTCATTACTGAGCGTCTCGCTCGTTCTGGTAGGTCCGAGTAGAGGAGCTAACGAGATGCTTCCCTGCCTCCCTATACTCGGTTCGAATTAAAGCATGTTTTGCACTTAAATGCGGCCAGTGGCGCAGGGGCACAAAGTGTGACTGTAAAACCGACTGGTTGTGGGTTCGATCCCCACTCGAGGAGATGAAATATATATTTAAATTTATATTTCCATTTCTTCGCTCTGGTGTCGAGGCAAAGCGCGGCGTTGAGTTCTGCCATTCAACTTGCAATGCCTCCAGTATTCGGCAGAAAGTGGGGAACGGAGTGTCTTAACACTAGGTTCCTTCTGCCTACCCTGCTGTGTGCGGGATACAACGTGAAGATGATTTAATTTGATTTTGTACTTAATTTTGTACTTAAATAAAAATCATGAATTAAATCTTGCTTATGACTTATCATCTATCGGTATCTAACACTAACCTTGTAGCGTTTATAAAAATGCCATGTTTAACTTGACACTAAACTGACGAGAAAACCTAGTTCTGACTCAATCAAGAAGAACGTTCTCACACTACTTTATTATGTTATATAGTCTGGAATATATCAATAAATGATCTATAAGTTATATAAATTTAAATAGTATTTACATAAATATAAATTCTATAATGCTCTTTAGTTTGCTTAGAAGGCGGATGTGTAAGGGTTGGCAGTTTATTTAATTTTCTCTCCCTTTGACAACCCTGCTGTGTGCGCGTTACAGCGTGAAGCTAAAAATAAAGAAAAGCATTTTATCTATATCACCTAGTATTAATTTCAAAATATAGAAATAAAATTGATAAAATATAATGAAAAGGTATGTTATGTTATGTTTACGCAGCTGTTGCGTTTTTATTTTCCATCCATAAGTGACAATTCTTTTTCGATGGCAGAATCCAAAGTATCTAACGTAATTATTTTAAAACAAAAAAAATACTAAATGAATGGCACACACGCTGGACTATGATGAAATAGAATTTATGTATATGAAATATTTCTTTATTTTAAGGTAATTTAGGTATATATTTACCTATACTGTATATTATGCTGTAATAATTTATAACCTTTATTTGCTTATATTCAAAGTTGTATGTATGTACGATGTTTACTTATATTTCGAATCGCTTTCATTTTCAATTTTTATTAATTAAATTTATTTCTTTAAATTTAGAGAGTGGTCATCTATATAACGATCCCCACTTCCCCACTTTCTGCCGAATTCTGGAAGCATTGCGTGTTAAGTGGCAGAATTCAACTCCGCGCTTTGCCTCGACACCAGAGCGAAGTAATGTAAATATAAATTTAAGTAAATATTTCATCTCCTCGAGTGGGGATCGAACACACAACCAGTCGGTTTTACAGTCACACTTTGTGCCGCTGTGCCACGACCGGCCTCAATTTTTTTATTTAAAACTTGATATTAATAATATAAGTAGGCAAATACAATGTAGTTCAAAATATTCCATTCGCGCAAAACTAGAAATGAACGTGTCTCGTACGTACATACCTACACAAAGGTAGGTAGGTATATTGCAAGCATTTTAATTAATATCCTCTAATAATACCTTTGATCATAAATATGGCGTGTGCGATCAAAGTTGTCGCTGTCAATAATAAATATTTTCTATGATTCTCAAACTTACTCTGTCTGTTTGGTTGATTTATAAATTGCGTTTTTCCGTTTTTTTTTTATTTACTTTTCTATAACGTATAGTACCGAATAGTAATACAGAATTATTTTGATGTTAGATTTGAAGAATATAGATTTGTGAAATAAAAAAAAATAGTAAAATATAACTCACTTGATTGAATTAATGGTATTTTATTGAAGATGGGTTGTTTCATGTTTGTATGATGTTCATTCTAGTGAATATTGAATATTCTTAAAATACAAAAAATATATCGTTCATAAATAAATTTTAATTATATTCACAAAAATTTACGAAACTGAATTCGAAGCATTTTGTAGAATACATTTATCCATATATTTCTTTATATTATTTACCTTATCACAAAGTACTTAATGTAAACATTTGGAACGGAGCTTTTAAAATTCCAATAAAGTTATAATTTAATAAGTAATTTTAGTAGCCAGTGGGCCATTTTAGGGGGCCAGTCGTGGCGCAGTTACACCAGGGTGTGACTGGCTGTGTGTTCGATTCCCATTTATTTAATAAATTAAATATTTAATGAACTATTTATTTCCATTTCTTCGTGTCCATTCAAAATACGCGGCGTTGAGTTCCGCCATTCAGCACGCAATACCTCCAAAATTTGGTAGAAAATGGAGAATGGAGTGTCTTAAAACTATGAACTCTCTCTCCTTCCCTCGGCCTACCCTGCTAAATGCGGGATACAGCGTGAAACTAAAAAAAATATTATAAATTGTTATTTATTTTTTCTTTAACATGAACAATACTTAAAATAACACATACACACATACACAATACGTGCACATAACAGTTTGACATTAAGTGGCTCACGATTCCAGATGTTCGTAGTCCATAAGCGGCAATGTCGTAATAATGTCGGGCGCCTGCAGCCGCAGCCTTGCGGATATCTGCCTTTAAAGGTAAACTCCGATAACAAAAGCACCAAAACTGTACACTACATCACTGAAACTTAATTAAACTTACTTGTTGCTGTTTACGCAAGCCAAATAACCCACATTTGTGGAATATCAGTACTTTTTGTGAAGAGAAACAGTAAATTAAACATTTTTAGCTATATGTATATTTATTTATTTATTTTTTTACTATTTTTTTTTTCAGCTTCACGCTGTATCCCACGCACAGCAGGGTAGGCCGAGGGGACCTAGTGTTAAGACATTCCGTTCCCCACTTTCTGCTGAATTTTGGAGGCTTTGCGTGTTGAGTGGCGGAACTCAACGCCGCGCTTTGCTTCAACACCAGAGCGAAGTAATGGAAATATTAATTTAAATAAATATTGTATTTCCTCGAGTGGCGATCGAACCTGCAACCTGTAAGCGTATACAGTCGCACGCTTATGCCACTGCGCCACGACTGGCCTCAAATTCACATAAAAGTGTTATAAAAAAAATAATTTTTATTCCTTTTGTTTCATTAACCATATTAAATGATGTGAAGTACTTAAAATGGTATTACTAAAGTACTATAGCGTAACAAAGCTTAATCTATTTACTATAGTAGAGGCAAATATGTCCATATAAGGCAACGATTATATTTAATTGACGACAAGTTTATCCTGTTAGTATCTAAATTGATATCTTAATTATTCAGTTCTCTTTTTTTCTAATCTTTTAGATTTATTGTGTAAAAATATGAAAATTAAGTATAGGAAACTATTAAGAAATTTATATAAATTCGATTGTATTTGTAGTTAGCAATAGAGTGCAGCCAGTTTAGAAATATAAAAGTTTTAATTTTTTTTTTTTATCAAAAATTTACCAACTAACATCACTCCTGGCTAAAAATATTAAATTTTTATACGGACCTAATTATTTAACTTTCTTGAGTATGTCAGTATCATTATATTATTTTATATAGAAGTGGAACCCACAGTCACAACTGTCTTGTGATAAGAACATAATAAAAAAATTAAATCAAATTAAATCAGCTTGTGTTAAGACACTCCGTTCCCCACTTTCCGCCGAGTTCTGAAGGCATTGCTTGCTGAGTGGCGGAAATCAACGCCGCGCTTTGCCTCGACACCAGAGCGAAGAAGTGAAAATTATAAATATAAATAAATATTTCATTTCCTCAAGTGGGGTTCGAACCCACATCTAGTCGATTTTACAGTCACACTTTGTGCCCTTGCACCACGACTGGTCTCACGAACATAATGTTTTTGCGTAAGAATATTTTTAAATGAATGTTATATGGTGTTTTTACTATAATAATTACTGTTTACTCAACGCCGTATGATAAATGGTCACAGGCCACGAGTACCGGGTGGTATGGTAATGTCAGGTTAGTGGTGCCACTCCGGCGCGGCCTTGCGGATGTAGATATCTCCCTTTAAAGGTACGACCTGGTGACAATTGCCTCAGAAGAATGCTTTATTCTTATGTTTACTGTACTGAGTCACAGATGTTGTTATTTATTTCTTGTATGTTTTTCAATTTAAATATCTGTATTTTTTATTTTGTTTTAGCTTCACGCTGTATCTCGCACATAGCAGGTTAGGCAGAGAGATCGCAGTGTTAAGACACTATGTTCCCATTAAGACACTTCCGTTCCGTTGTAAAATATTAAATTTATCGTATTCTCGAGTGGAGACTGAACTCATAACCTATCGCATTTACAGGCTTGTGCCCCTGGGCCACAATGGCCTTATATGATATTCTTAATAAATTATAAATATTTAGCTAATTTTGTAGTTTTCGTGTGAACAATAATAAAAGACATTTATTCACCTACATAAGGCTTATAACTACTTAACATATGAGTTCACGTGACAAAGTTTAAACAAAAAATAACATTTTCGTTTAAATATTAGGCACGCTGAAACTATTTTTTCAATTATTCGATTTGCATACGTAAATAGCGATAGTGTAGCTGGCATCATATTACTATTAATCAGCTTCACGCTGTATCCCGCACACGTCAGGATAGGCAGACGGAACCTAGTGTTAAGACACTCCGTTCCCCACTTTCTGCCGAATTTTGGAGGCATTGCGTGTTGAGTGGCAGAACTCAACGCCGCGCTTTGCCTCGACACCAGAGCGAAGAAATAAAAATATAAATAATCATTTTACTATTACTCGAAGATAAAAAAACCATTACAGTATCAAATGGAAGAACTCAACATCACACTTTTTCTAACCAGTTTGATTTAACAAAACTGCTTTTAATACAAAATTTTCCTTTGAATCACAAAATACTCACCCAGATCGAACAATTAAATACATATAAAAAAAAATAAAATAAATCAGCTTCACGCTGTATCCCACACTCAGCAGGGTAGGCAGAGGGAATCTAGTGTTAAGACACTCCGTTCCCCACTTTCTGCTGAATTTTGGAGGCTTTGCGTGTTGAGTGGCAGAACTCAAAGCCGCGCTTTGCCTCGACACCAGAGCGAAGAAATGGAAATATAAATTTAAGTAAATATTTCATCTCCTCGAGTGGGGATCGAACCCACAACCAGTCGATTTACAGTTACACTTTGTGCCGCTGCGCCACGACTGGCCTCAATACATATATATTTTTCACTATACATTTCAAGAACCTAAATCTTCTCTGATTGTATACCCTAACCACACATTTAGTATATATTTAGCACGAGATAAACAAGCCATATGGCCAGCGACCTTGCTTCACTAAATAAGCGGTGGACCGAGCTAGGTCACACTGAATGAGTGAAAAACTTTAACCAATAATTTAGATGTTTATTACAGTTTATTATGAAAGTTTGTCATATATTGAACATTTATAACAAACTCATTTAGATGTTTAATTAATTACATTTATTAACTTTAAAACATTTCTTTTTAAATGTTTTTTTATATTTATTTAATTATGTTTTCGTTTAATTCGCTACGATATCCGCGTTAAGCTAAATAAGAAACCGTTTTATATTCTTTCTGATATTCTTGTTGTTTAACTTTAAACTTCATTGCACACAGCAAGGTACGCAAAGGAAACCTAGTGTTAAGACACTCGTTCCGTGTTCACAGTTACATGCTTGTGCCCCCGCGCCACGACTGGCTTCGGATTAATAGATATAATCGTAGTTATATGTTGTTTGTAACATCGTATACCATTGAAGTTACCTATCAGTGGATAATTAAGCCGCAACTTGGCACTATCATTTTTATTACATTTGATAAAAGTATAATCTCAATTTTTATTTCCTCGCTCTCGTAACAAGACAAAACTTGACGTTGCTCCGCCACTCGACACGAAATGTTTGGAGAACGGCGGCGGAAGTAGAGAACAGAGTGTTTTAACACTAGTTTCAACATTCAACTTACCCCGCTGTATGCGGGATACAACGTGAAAAAACTATATGAACGAAACATGAACTAAAACCTTTTAAGTATTTCTTTAAACCAAGAAATTTTCCAATACACTTGTGCAACGATGGATATAATCTAGTTATCTTAAAAGGCTTCTGAGCATCGGAGACAATTAAGAAATGAAAAATTCTACTTATTGTCGTTTCTTTTACTTAGGAAAGAAAATGAATAATCAATAATAAATGAAAATAAGAAGTTAAATTCATAATTTTAAAAATATTTTTTGCTGTATTAATATATTTGACGACAGACATATCGAGACAACTCATATACAAGTACATTAATTAATTTTTTGCATCAAAATCAAAATAATATTGTAATTATTTCCTTATTTTTTTACAGCGTTTTGTCAATCAGAATGTGTGTTTTGGATGGAAGATTTCAATTAACACAAAATGAAACAAAGTTGTTTTTTTTTTCTTAAAAATAAAATGGCGCCATTCAGTAACTTAGTGATGTTGATTAAACAAATAATATCATTAAAATAGTTAATCTATTTGTAAAGACAGAATCAATATTTATATTTAATTTTAATTTATATTTTGTTTGGCAAGGGTACCCGATTTTTGCTTTAAATCAATCTTTTATTTTTTACTGATTTTTCGGATTGTAATAGATTTTCGAGGCATTCTGTGTTGAGTGGCGGAGCTCAACGTCGGGCTTTTGCCTTGGTGCCAGAGCGAAGAAATAAATATATTAATAAATAATAATTAATTCCCCGAATGGAGACCGTATCCACAACCGTCGCGTTAGGGCCTAACTAATCGTATATACCTTTGGGTATATATGTTCTGTGGTGCATACTGTATAACATAAAACTCCAAAATTATTAAAACTATGTGAACATGTAACGCCATCTATAACTCTGAACAAGAAACTTCCATTAAATATTTACTAAAGAAAAAGATTAGCATCAGAAAGTAAAAATATCTTGTAACCTGAACTTTCGCGTGAACAGGTCATATACGACGTATAGACATGGTCCCGTGACGTCACCGGACGAGCGGCCGTGCCAATAGGAATGCGGGCGTCACCATTAAAAGTGGTTAGAGAACGCCAGATGGAAGGAAACTGAGGTTATTTGCAGGTTTTTTTTCAGTAATAATGTATCTTTTTTTGTGTTTTTAATATTTCCTAATTATATCTTACTAGTGGGCGCGCGCGGCTTCGCCCGCTTATTTGGACACTTAGGGGTAAATTCTAAAAAAACCACGAAACACGTATTCAATAAAATATTTTTAACAGTCTGAATTCATTTTTTTATAAAAATCGGCAGTGATTTAAAGATTTTTCCATACATACTTTCAACCCCTTATTTGCAATCTTAGGGGGTGAATTCTAAAAAACCATGAAACACGTGTTCAATGAAAGGTTTTTAAGAGTCTGAATTTCAAATTTTATAAAAATCGGTGCCGATTTAAAAAAAATCCATACAAACTTTCAACCCCTATTTCATTCCTTTAGGGTTAAAATTTTTCAAAATCCCTTCTTAGTGGATGTCCAGATTATGAAAATAAACATTTCTGCAAATTTACGTTTCGACGCACAGCGGCTGTGCGTGCGTCTTACCTCAGTCAGTCAGGCCCATTTTATATATATAGATTATTTATGTTTTTAGAGGTAAATTGTGGCGCGGAGGCACAAGTGTGTGATTGTAGACGCAACTGGTTGTGGTATGGTTCGATCAGCATTTGAGGAAATGAATTATTATTTATTAATATTTTCATTTCTTCGGAAAATAGTGAGGAAAGTATCTTAACAAGTTAACTATGCGGACACTGCCTTCTTTACTCTATGCGGGATACAGCGTGAAGCTAAAAAAAAGAAACATACATTACTACAACACAAGATGTTAAAATAAAATGTTAAAACAACCAAGACTACACAAAAAAGCAAGTTTTCCCTTACGCTTGCTCGAATATGACTCATTCAGTATATTATTCGGTCAACTCGACCAGCTCGCAAGTTGCCAGTTGTGACCTTGTTGTGTGACATTCTCATATGTGCAGATTTAGTTTAATTGATTTCTTTTGATATTTATATAGAACTAACTTACTTATTCTTGAATTGATACTTAATACTTATTTGTGAACGACAAATTAACTAATTGGAAATTTAAAACAATTTTGAGGCCAGTCGTGGCGCAGCGGCACGAGGTGTGACTGTAAAACCGACTGGTTGTAGGTTCGATCCCCACTCGAGGAGATGAAATATTTACTTAAATTTCTATTTCCATTTCTTCGCCCTGGTGTCGAGATTAACCGGCGTTGAGTTCTACCACTCAACACGGAATGCCTCCAGAATTCGGCAGAAAGTGGGGAACGGGAGTGTCTTAACACTAGGTTCCCTCTGCCTACCTTGCGGTGTACGGGATACAGCGTGAAGCTGGTTTTTTTAATTTTATTAGAAATTTATAACCGTACATAAAACATAATAAATAAATTAGTATGTATAATGGGAAACAAGGAAAATGTTTTCCAATAAGTGTTTAAGGGTTAACTACTGTACTGAAGAAATTAACAAGTCCAAGTCGATCTATTTGTTTAAAATGTAAAATATTTTTAATATTGGCATGATAATAACTTATGTAATAACTTAGGACAGAAGGTCCTTTAAGTAGAGACTAAATAGATTAACCGACTTGGTATTACATGGATCTCACAACTTTTTGCGGTAGAAAGACTGAGCTGCGAGACTTGGGTTCTTTTACAGGATGTTTTTGATGGCATATATTTATTATTAGTTCTATATTTGTAATTTAAAATGAATTTGCAGATAAATGTGTGGAATATATATAAATCTACAAATAAAATATAAAAAGTATAATCAAAGAAACATTTATTACTTATATTCAAACATTAATTCAGGTTTTTCAGTAATAGTACACTATTTAAACTTAACTACCGCTATCTATATCTCAAGACTGACGCTCTCATAGTCTTACAAATTGAATGGAGTTGAATTGTTAGTTATCACATATATTTCTAAAAAATATTGTATTTGTAATAAAATGTGCTTCGTTACTATAGTACAAAATAAAATAAAAAAAAATATGTTCATGTATCTTTAAATGAACAAAAAAAAACAAACATAAGCATAATGGAACATAAATCGCTATTCTTGATCTAATCATAATTTTTTTAAACTTAACTACTGCACTTTTCTATGATACTCCGGTGTAGCATTTCCATAGTCTTGCAAATTGAATAAAGTCGATCTGTTAGTTACCATATATTTAAGAAAATCTTGTATATGAGATAAAACATGCTGTAAAGACTTCTCATCTAAGGATGTATAGGCCAACATGGGTCCCATCTTGGCAAAAAGTCTCAATAAATGTATGGATCCATATATTTGGGACATTTGAGTGTCGGGATATTCTTGTAATATTTCACTGTACTGAGGCCTCTCAAACTTATACAGAAGTTGTGACCCAAGTGTTGCATTAAAATACTCCTTTATACCTTCAGTAATATCAATTAACACAGATTCTTTTGCCTGATTGTGTAATTTACTGGATTTTTTAAATGCTAAATAATTGTCTACGATTTGTGAAACTGTCAATTTTGCAGGTAAAATGGCTAATTTTTGCTGTCTCGTGATGACGTCCCAGTCGTCGACCAGCCACACTTTCAGCTCTTCTGGTATTTTGATCTTGACTTCAACTTTTGCTAAGTATTGTTCTTCGGACTCGATCGACAAGTCGAGTCGGCCTCGCTTTTTTCTGAAAAATAAATAATTAAGAGTTACTTTACATTAGAATGCGACGTTTATAATTTCGGGTTTGGGGCAAATTAATTATTTTCTTTACTTGGCTAAGGTACAATAGGCATACTATAAGGCAAAATGCAGCGTTAAGTTCCAAAGCGCTTCTATCTCCGCCTCAACGGTGTTGCCCGGGGCCGTGGGTGGCAGTGATCAGTTACCATCAGGTGACCCTTACGTTAGTTTGCTTTATCTTTTCCATAAAAAAATAAATACAATACCTCAACACGTAATGTTTCTCTCTGCCTACCTACTATAGGTTGAACACAAAAAAAAGAAAACAAAAATAAAAAAATACATACATTTTTTTGATTTTATCTTACACTATGGAAGCAAAGTTCAAACTTTTTATTATCCATAAGTGTATTTTCTTTTTTATCAGCTATGTAAAAAATAACATACTTAGGTTGATCAGACCCCGAATCAGCCGGGGTGTCTTTGCTTTGTGTTTTAGTTGCTTTCGCTGGAGCAGCCGGCGTTTCTGCTTCTTTACCTAAAACAAATGATTATTAATTAAATTAAATAAATCAGCTTCACGCTGTATCCCGCACACAGCAGAGAAGGCAGAGGGAACTTAGTGTTAAGACACTCTATTCCCCGCTTTCTGCCAAATTCAGGAGGCGTTGCGTGTTCAGTGGCAGAACTCAACGCCGCGCTTTTCCTCGACACCAGAGCGAAGAAATGGAAATATAAATTTAAGTAAATATTTTATCTCCTAGAGTGGGGATCGAACCCACAACCAGTTGGTTTTACTGTCACACTTTGTGCCCCTAAGCTACGACTGGCCTCAATATATTATTAATTTTATTTTTTTAATGATACATTTACATTTCAGGCCAGTCAAGGTGCAGCAGGGGCAAATGTGCGACTGTTTGGTTTGAACGTATGGCTTAGTTGGTGAGAGCACTTGGACGGTTTCCAAAAAGGCGCGGGTTCAAATCCCGCTACGTTTTAATTTTTAAAGGTTTTCTTAATAAACATGTGATTTATTTTTACTTCTTTGCTATGTTTACAGAGAGCCATTTAAAACGCGATTCCTCTAAAATTTGACGGAAAATGGGGAAGGGTGGTGTCTTAATGGGAACAGAGTGTCTTGACATTGGGCGCCCAGATGATCTCTGCCTACCCTGCTATATGCGGGATAGAGCAGGATAATCTAAAAAAATATATATTAAAGTTGTGATAAAACAAAATGAACTGCAAAATTTACCTGTGTTTTATATTGTTATCGAATAAATTTATTTTCATCTTATACCTTTCTATCCATCCTCCTTATCCTAATACATTCAATTATTGCTTTTGTCTTTACTTAAAATTCAAAATAAGATTATTTTAAAGACCATTTTGATTATTTTAACTTTATGATAGAAAATGGGAATTTAAGACCTTTAGAAGAAAATTGATAATCTGTATATATTTTAGTATTCGGGAATCTTTATTTAGCACTAATGTCTCTGCTAATCAAAGATAGCCATGTATAATAAAAGGAGCTTCACATTTTTTCTTATAGTAAGATAACTCTTGTTAAATGAATTCTTTTCCCTTGCACTGCCCAATTTCTCAGACATTATACGGTGAGAGTGTAACTCACCATCGAAGTTTGTTTGAGTGTGTGAAATGAAATTAATTTAAACATATTATTTTATGAGTGATAATCGAAATATATACTATGTCTTTATACATTTTTAAAGATTCTAAAAAGTATAGTTTTAAATGAAAATATTTAACTGAATTAATCACATGCATGTGTCACGTCCGTAGTCACAGGTAGGATGTCTATCCCTGACCACAGATTACTGCAAATTATTCAAATGTTTAGTCTAGTTAACCGTTTTATCTAAAATGTTATAAAAATTGTAACAATCAAAGATCTTACTAAGAATTTTTTTTATAATTAAGAACTAACCAGCAGGGGTGGACGCTCTAGACTCTTCCCTGGCAGGAGTAGAACTTGCAGCTTCAGATTTCCGGCCTTTAGCTGGCGCTGGAATGTCAATGGAAGAGTAATATATAAAATACCAATATTAAAAAGGTATGAAACTAGTTGTTTTTAATAATTTTTATAAATATCTCATGCACAGAAGGGTAAGGAGAGAGAACCTAGAGTTAATACCCTCTATTCCACATGCACGATAAAATTTTTGAGAAATTCATTGGTGGAACTCAATACCACACTTTTCTTCTTACCAGAACTAGGAAATTAATGTAATTCATTCACCCAACTGGAAATCGAACCCAGAACTTCAAGCTGTTCCACTACATGACTTTTATACTACAATTTTTTTCTCAAAAATTAAGCACATCGTGGGGAACAGGCACAAGTGTTTCTGTAATGCAACAGGTTGTTAAATCAAATCTCACTCGAGAAAATTAAATATTTAATATTTTCGTTTTTTTTTTACTCTGGTGTAAAGCCTAAGTGTGGCATTGAGTTCCTCCACTCAACACACAGTGGCTACAGAATTTGGCAGAAATTGGGGAGTGGGATATCTTAATACTATATTCTTTCCGCCTACCCTTCTACATGCGGGAAACAACAACAACACAAAAAAATTGTAGAGCTAAAATCTATAGCACAATTAACTTGTATGAAAATATGATAATATATACCCTTTTTAGTCTTTGCTGGTTGTGCAGAATGAGCTCTTTGTACTTCCTTTTGCCTCTGGACATTTGCTTCATTATATTTAAGAACTCTGCTCTCGGGAACCCACTCGTCCCAACTATATCAATAAGAATCATGTAATCTCCAATATTGCCAGTCACATTTTTTTTGTATGTCATAGATATATCTATGACATACAAAAAAAAATAATTCATAATATTGTAGGCTATCTAGCATTGACTAAAGTTTGTGATTAGTGTTTAATATTGGTAATATGAAAGTTAGTAAATACAAAATAACTAATAAGATTAATAAGAAAAAGAAATATCACACAATCACATAACATTCACAAATGATTGCCTAATTCTAATGTAATTTATATATATTCCAATAAACAAGTTGTATGAAATAGTATTTTTTTTAATACTTTGTCTGCTTTATATAAAATTCTATAATTATATTTAAATTCACTATACATGTGCAAAAAATGTTTGAAATTAAAAAAACAAAAATTGTGGGCAGTCGTGGCGCAGTAGCACAAAGTGTGATTGTAAAATCAACTGCTCGTGGATTCGACACTCAAGGAAATAAAATATTTACTAACATTTATATTTTCATTTCTTCGCTCTAGTATCAAGGCAAAGCGCGGCGTTGAGTTCCGCCACTTAACACGCAATGCCTGAATAACTCGGCGAAAAGTGTGTGTCTTAACACTAGGTTCCCTATGCCTATCCTACTGTGTGCTGGATACAACGTGAAGCTAATTAGAAATTTAACTTACTTTTTATTCCACCCAGCATAATGAATCAGATACCGTACATGTTTATCTTTTGTAACAGAACTTTTAAGGCACTTGGCTTCATATATGAGTGGCCCGTGAAAACATAGAACTTTTTCACCTGGAAATACAAATAAGCGCCAGTTATGTAAATGCAAGCAAGAGTACAAATTATACAATCATATAAAATAGTATATGAAAATTCACAGGGCCTACTTACATAATTTAACTTACCTTCAGCAAATTTTAATTTAGGTGCCATGTTTAGTTATAGAAGTCTGATTTATTTACGTTTGCGTCCTTTCGGCATAGCTTGTTTGACATTAAATATTCACTGACATTGACATTACAAGTTAACGCACAGAATATCAATATTAAAACACTAATAAATCGTTGTACAAAGTACCTAAACTCTCATAAAAAAATTATGCCATAATATGACCACTCCGTTTTTAAAACCAGTTAGAGTTTAAGTTAAAAAAATTTGATACATAATAACATTTTGCCGATTGCACAATTGCAATTGATTTTATACATAATAACAGTCTATATTAAAACAGCCTTATATATATTAGACAGTAAAAAGTATTTTTACACAAGATATTTAGTTTTATTGCACAGACCACAATATTTACAAAACAGAATCCGACAATTTATAGAATGCAAAGTTAAATTTTATTCTATTCACCCCACAAAGCGTATCTATGTTTTTCATAGTTTATAAAATAAATTTACCATAAATCATAATTGTGTTCGTAATGCACAAATTCCTGATTTATCACAAAATAACAAAAACAGACTTTTATCACCAAACACTACGTATGGAATATAAAAAAAAATTAAGGCCCGTCGTGGCGAAGGAGCACATGAACAAACTACGTAACGCGACTGGTTGTGGAATCAATTCCCACTCTCTGGTGTCGAGGCAAAGCGTGGTATTGCTTTCCAACACGCAACGCTTCCAGAATTCTGCAGAAAGTGAGTGCGGAGTTACTTAATACTAGGTTCGTTATGCGGAATATAGCTAAAAAAAATTACAACTTTTCTAGAGAATCAATTTACACAGTTCAACCGATAACATTCAAACGTAAAATTTTTCCTAAATTTACGTAAATATATCTTGTATAAACAAAATCCTTTAGTAAAAAAGAAATTAAATATTAAATTTACGAAAAAAACAGCCTTGGATATTATGCTATGAAAAACTTTCATAGTTTTATGTCTATTCATACCTTGATTTCGCCTCATTTTACCTATATATAGGTTTTATATATGTACAGTGTATTGCAAAAGTTATGATGTATACAGTATTTTAATTTTTATCCATTGTTACATATTACTTTTAAAAGGTACTATTTGGTAATTTTGAGATTCACTTAGAAATACATATATGTATAAAACTTAAACCGACAAAACATGTAATTGTACTACTTCATAAACATTTGTTTACAAAAACTAAAAACAATAAGTCTCCAGTCTCCTGCATAGAACACTTAAATTGCGTCATACACACACCTACTTTTAGGTTATATTGAAATATATACTCTAAATTAGTATATTTTAAGATATAAATTAAATTATTGGAATCTAAATGTTATAAGAACCAGTTTGGATAATAATAGATATAAGTTGAGCGGCAACATCTACGTCACTAGCATTACATTTATTCAACATTCCATATTACTATAGGAACGAAAACTTAAGATACATTCACTGCCTGAAATGAATATTGTCCAGTACCGCGATATCAGTTGAGTGCGCTTGTCGCCGTTTTTGCCGTATATTTTTATATATTTTAAGTTTTACAAAATGTCACAACAAGGGCCGGCCTTTGATGTAAATGCTATGACCTTAACCCGTTGGGTTTTGGCTCAGCAAAGAACGGCACCAGCGGCTACAGGCGACTTAACACAGTTATTAAATTCCATACAAACAGCGGTAAAGGCGATACAAACAGCTGTGAGGAAAGCCGGCATAGCTAAACTGTTAGTTTTCTTTATCATTACTTTAAGTTAATAATAGATTTTCATAATATTTTTTTAAAATAATGTGTAAAAAAATATTACAATTGTATAAAAACATTATTTTATATTTATTTTAACAGTCATGGAATCTCAGGAGATACTAATGTCCAAGGCGAAGAAGTCAAGAAACTGGATGTTCTCTCCAATGATCTCTTTATTAATATGCTCAAATCGTCTTTTACCACCTGCCTACTGGTGTCTGAAGAAAATCCGAATGTCTTACAGGTAAGCCATAGGTACATCACTAGTCCATTAAAATTATAAAAAAAAACAATGGAAATAAAATTCTTCCATAAATATTTGTTGGTTTCATGTTAAAAAAATATTTCTTATCTTCTATATATATAAAAGGACTTGTGCTGACTGACTGAGGTAAGACGCACGCAGAGCCGTAACCGCTGTGCGTAGAAACGTGAAATTTGGGCAGATGTTTATTTTCATATTCTGGACATCCACTAAGAAGGGAATTTGAAAAATTTTAACCCTAAAGGGATGAAATAGAGGTTGAAAGTTTGTATGGAAAAAAATTTAAATCTGTACCGATTTTTATAAAATTTGGAATTCAGAATTTTAAAAATATTTCATTGAACACGTGTTTCATGGTTTTTAAGAATTCACCCCCTAAGGGTTCAAATAAGGGGTTGAAAGTTTATATGGAAAAATCTTTAAATTGCCACCGATTTTTATAAAAAAATAAATTCCGACTGTTAAAAATATTGAACACGTGTTTCGTGGTTTTTTTTAATTCACTCCTAATAAGTGGGCGAAGCCGCGCGCGCCCTCTAGTTACGTATAAATATCAAAATAATTTGTTATAAATAAGTACGTTTTGCTGTTGAGCAGCGTTGCATTATCAGAAGGTACTATTTTACGTGCCATTTAAACCTTTTTTAAAGAATTATTTTCTTTCTCTTATAATATGTATAATTTTGTCGTTGTTATGTTCAATTGAACTTTGTATCCAACATTTTCTCATGCAAGTAGTAAAATAATTTCAACCATATTATTATTCTACTTTAAAGATTACATTAACCCACGAAATTTGTATTTATTTAAATTATCAAACCAAGGTCATGAACTTTTTATCTTTAAATAAACAAAGTTTTTGATAACCTGTTTATTTATAATCAAACGAAACACACCCACTAGATTAGCATTTCGTAAAACTATACGCGTTATAATAATTAAAAACAAGTTTTTATCACGTAAGTAAAATAAGACAAAAACAAGAAAAAATTGTGTATAATGTAGAGTCGATATTGACAGCAATATCGATTCTACATTTATTTATGTAGATATTATTATTGTAATGCAAAGTCAGTTCTTGTTCTTGTAGTCTATAGGTGACTGTGACGAAAATTGTCTGTCTGTTGGATGCACAAAACATAGGAAGATAGGTTTAATGATCGTTCTAAAATCTAAAAATATTAAATAGTTTTTTCTTACCGTCACGCTGTATTTCGCACACTGGAGACGGAACCTAGTGTTAAGACACTCTTTTCCCCATTTTCCGCCGAATTCTGGAGGAATTGCGTGTTGAGTGGCGGAACTCAATTCCACTCTTTGCCTCGACACCAGAGCAAGGAAAATGAAAATATTAAATATTTGATTTCTTTGAGTGGGAATCCAACCCACAACCGGTTGTGTTTACAGTCTCACTTTATACCCCTGCGCCACGACTGGCCTCTATTAAATATGTAGATGTCATGTAAAATGTCAGTAATATTAATTTAATGTCTAACAGTTTCTATAGATACGTAGACCTATAGGTAAATTTACAAGAGTAACTGGTCCGTAGGATAGGTACCGTTGCAGTGAAGCATTAGCTATTGCCTCTACACCTAAATATGCGTGTTAATATTTAAATTCATAACAACATAAATAAGTTGTAACAAGCGTATAAAAATTTCGATGTAGCTTGATGAGAACGTATGGTTTAATGGTCAGAGCGCCTGGTCGGTTTCCAGGAGGTGCGGTTTCGAGTCCCGCTACGTTCAAATTTTTATACGCTTTCTAAATAAGTATTTTTCCTAACTAGGAATTGAGATTTTCCAATACTTTCCAATATTTATCCAATATAAATAATATTTATCCAATATAAACATTGAAACGGCAGTCGTTCTTGGCGCAAGTGTGTGACTGTAAGCGCGACCGATTCTGAGTTTGATTCCTACTAGAGGAAATAAAATAAATCATATTTCCATTTCCTCGCTCTAGTAACGAGGTGGATTTTGAAGGCTTATCGCGACTCCTCACATAGGTTCGGGATACAGCGTGAAGGAAAAAAAAATACGTTAGCGATTTTAATGTCGGGTTCTACTCATTGATATTGTCAGAGCCAGACTTTGATTTGGACAATAAATAATATCTCACATACCAACTTATTTGTATTAAAAATATCCTCAAGAAATCATACATAACCGGTTCATTTTAATTTGAATGAATATTTTGTGTTACAGGTTGAAACCGAAAGGCGAGGGAAATACGTAGTATGTTTCGACCCACTTGACGGCTCCTCCAACATCGACTGTCTCGTGTCTGTTGGCTCCATCTTTGCCATCTACAAGTTAGTTTTTAATTACTATTAACGGGCTAATTCATAAATGTCTAAAATAATCTTCACCATTTATCAGGATAAAAAACTTGTGATATTTTTTTTTATATGGCCCCCAAAATATTTCCTATAAAAAATTGAAATTCACGACCATGAATCGTTCAGTCAGACAAATCCGTACAGGAATGGCCACAAACAGTCATCTTTTTTTCCTATAAAATTATATTGGTAAATTAATTTATATTTATCAGCTTCACGCTGTATCCCGCACACGGCAGGGTAGGCAGAAGGCACCTAGTTAACTTATATAACCTTCATAAAAACAGTTACTTAATATATTTTTTTTATTTTTATTTTGCAAAAAATTTAAGTAAATATTTTAAAAAAGCAATAAAACATAATTTTAGGAAAACCTCAAACGGCGAGCCATCAGAGTCTGACGCCCTACGTCCCGGCAATGAGCTGGTTGCGGCTGGATACGCGTTGTACGGATCAGCGACCATGCTCGTTATATCCTTGGGAAAAGGAAAAGGCGTCAACGGATTTATGTACGATCCGTCCATCGGAGAATTTATTTTGACTGATCCTAATATGAGAATACCGGAGAAGGGCAAGATTTATTCTATAAATGAAGGTGAGGAACTAACTATACTTCATATTCTCATTATCGTGCAAGTCATATTCATTTAAATATCTGTGCTTGTGATGTCTTCTTTATGTGAATGTAAAAAAAATAAATTAAATTAGCTTCACGCTGTATCCCGCACACAGCAGGGTAGGCAGAGGGAACCTAGTGTTAAGACGCTCCGTTCCCCACTTTCTGCCGAATTCTGGAGGCATTGCGTGTTGAGTGGCAGAACTCAACGCCGCGCTTAACCTCGACACCAGAGCGAGGAAATGGAAATATAAATTTAAGTAAATATTTCATCTCCTCGAGTGGGAATCGAACCCAGAACCAGTCGGTTTTGCAGTCACACCTCGTGCCGCTGCGCCACGACCGGCCTGAATGTATTATGATTGTATTTTGTTTTCACCAAAAAACAGAAAAAAATATCTACTTTTTAAGTCACAACGTACAATGCAACTGTCCTAAAGCGTAACTGTAAAATTATATCAAATACTTCACGCGAAATCAGAGATTTTATTCGTTTTGCGCTTTATATAGAGAACAAAGCATTAAACCCTCTTTGTCTCTGTACTTTTTTCGCTTTATCCATTTTCAACTTCTTCGCCCTCCGGAGGTCCTCATACGTTTTACGTGACTTTCTGCCTTTTCTTACTTAATAATAAATTCAATACTCTTACAAAAATTGATTATTAATTTATTACAGGATATGCAGCGGAATGGTCAGAAGGTTTAATAAATTATATAGAAGAAAAGAAAAGACCTAAAACTGGTAAAGCCTATGGTGCTAGATATGTGGGCTCCATGGTAGCTGACGTGCACAGAACTATTAAATACGGTGGTATTTTCATGTACCCGGCTACTAAATCTGCTCCAAAAGGAAAAGTAAGTTAAACATGCGATTCTTAAAGCCTCCTTTCTGTGTATGAAATGTATTTATATAATAAAATTTAGGGCAATATAGTAAAGAATTAGGATATAACAAAGTGATTAAGCAATCACAAATGATAAAAAAATTACTGAATTTGAAGATTACATTATAGAGATTTATTACGTCGCTATTATTTAATTTTTTTTACACTATTACTCCTTAAATTACATCTCATTTGATAGAAATGTATTTTGAGTGGCCAAAACTAACGACTCTATATAGAAAAAAAAATAAGTAATAGCTTTATATAGATAAATTTTCTTTATTAGCAAAGATCAAAATAAATAATTATACGACATTATATTTACTTATAACCGTCGTGGCGTAGCGGTACAGCGTCTTACTGTATACGCGACGATTGTGGATTCGATTCCTGCTGGGAAGAATGAATTACTTTAATCTAATCGCACTGTTAACATGACAAATCGCAGCGTTAACTTTCGCTAACCGCCACAACAAGTAATGTCCCTAAAGTGGGATGGGAAGGTGTCTTGAAACTAGGTTCCCTCTGCCTATCCTATTATAATATGCAACTGCATGCATATTATAAAATACAGCTATAATATGAATAACTTTCCAGTTGCGTCTTCTCTACGAATGTAACCCAATGGCGTTCATAGTGACCGAGGCTGGCGGTCTCGCAACCAATGGCTCGATACCCATCCTGGACATCAAACCTGAAACTATTCACGAGAGAGCTCCATGCTATTTGGGATCTAAAGGCGATGTAGAAGAATTATTAAAGTTCCTTAATTAATATTTATTGTCGACTTTTATTTACTTACTTGTTTAGACGTAAATTTATATTTTTGTAATAAATATTTTTTTGCTAATATTAATACTAAAACAACACTCTTAATTAAATTGGAATACCTAACTAATGTGAATAGACAATGTAACTGAGACTGAGACTGTTCTAAATGTAAACATCAAATTTATGTATAAATGTAATATATTTATTTTCTTTTATTTTTTGTAATTTTATGTTCACTTCATATTAGCTCTTTGTTCACTAATACCTGTCAATGTTTATTTAATTTCTCATATAAATGACATGTGTCGAAAAGAGAATACAGATCTTCAAACCGAATTATTTTAAATATTTTTCTAATTAAAATCTTTCAATAACGGTATACAGTGGCGTAGCTGGGGGGGTGCGAGCGGTGCGGTCGCACCGGGCAACAAATGGAAAGGGGCAACAAAGTCTACGATCAATTCTTCTAATTTTTTTCAATCAAGAATCAAGGAATGTACAAGAAAAATAAGAGAATGAAAATGAAAAATACAATCTCGCTATCATGTCAATTGAACACGAACTAGTCGATACTATTGATTTTGAAAATGTGATTAATGACTTTGCTAGTCAAAAAGCGCGTAATCTCCGTTTTAAATTTTTGCAATATTTTTTACCAAAATCTAATGTTATAACTTATAACTTAACTTAGCTTCACGCTTTATCCCTA
>JAATLQ010007267.1:635-31902 GCA_013421005.1 Heliconius erato x Heliconius himera | reverse complement strand
CCATCAAAAACATCCTGTAAAAAAACCCAAGTCTCGCAGCTCAGTCTTTCTACCGTAAAAAGTTGTGAGATCCATGTAATACCAAGTCGGTTAATCTATTTAGTCTCTACTTAAAGGACCTTCTGTCTTAAGTTATTACAGTAGTTATTATCATGCCAATATTAAAAATATTTTACGTTTTAAACAAATAGATCGACTTGGACATCGCATGAAAACACAACCTATCGAAAGACATAATAGACTTCATATTCCAAAGGACTCTGGTGAGGAATTCGGTTGCTGGCCCGTCGTGCTGTGTAGTGTGATACATACTAATAATCAAATCATGCATGTAAAATCGAACCCACAGTCAGACGCTGTGCCACGACCAGTCTTACTTTTAATTGAGAACGAAATATTCTTCTATTGATCCATTGTAGAGTGAGCTTACCCACGAGCAAATTAGATTCTGGTTCTGTGTTATGGGAGAAATTCCGATTACCGAAACACGAACGGAACGCACGTAAGTTCTTTCGCGTTTCGCTTGAAAAAAATGTGATGTTTTACTACATTCCCTGTCCCTACTTGTGATATTTCGTGACTTTTGCTGAAGACTCGAAAGAGAAGAGGAGGCCCCCTTTCGAGTCTCATCTCATTAATGGAAGCCCAATAGTCAAAAAGATGCACACAAATATTATTACTAAGATTACTGCCTAATAAAATCATATAGAAAAACTTTATGGGTAGGCAGTTCAGAACACTTGCAGGAAAATGAGTGTAATTTTAAAATATTTATTTATTTATATTTAAAATATTAGTATTTTTTTTATGTTACTAACAATACAATATTAACTTACTAGCTTCGTTTTTTCTTCTCAGTGCCTCAGATTTTTCAAAGCCAAAAACCACTTCTTGAAAAACTTTTACTGCTGTTCTCATATTGTTTTGATGTTGGACACTATCAGGAGAACTATCATCAAGTAGGGTATAAATCGTTGGAACCTCATCTAATTTCATGCTTTTAGCAACTTCAGGTTTAAAAGCAATAGATACTTTTCCAGTTTTTGGATGTATGCTAAATGGTGATTTTAGTAAATGGTTAAATCCTTTTGTAACATTGACATCAAGTCTAGGGTAACAATATTGTATTTTTATCTCTTCAATTAGATATTTCATTTTCCTTATTCCACTATTGTTCTGTAAAATGTGATTAAATTTCACTTGGACATATATTATTTATTTATTCTAGTGTTTCCAGTCAAATGCAATTTTAATGTGCAACAGTTGCCTGGGCTTGGGTAAAAATAAAGAGACAAAATAAATTTTGTCAATGAAACTATCATTGAGCAGCAGCAAATGCAACAGTAGAATTGATTAAAAGTCAGGTTTATGAATTATTTCCATATTATCTGGTAACATGACTCTGCTTGTTAAAGCAGCTTTTGTTAGCCTCCACTATATCCCACATATAGTGGAGGCTAGCAAAAACTGCTTTATTACTTTTTAAGCCTAATTTTATAATTTAGAAGTGAGAGTTAATAGCCGAGGCATAGTGTAAGACTAATGCAGTTGTTATCATACAAATTGTTTTTTGTTTAACTGCTAAATGTTATTAATACATAAAATTTATATCAAATATTTACTTCTTTGCAAAATTTGTTGTAAGTTTCAATAAATGATTCCCATCTCTCTAAGGATGATACTGGCATTCTCTCAAAGTTTTCTTGAATTTGTTTCCTAAGTGTTTCATCAGGTATCATTTTATAAAAGCATTTTACACTCTCTGGTGTGGATAAGAAACTTTGTTCTTGCATGATTTGTTCAAAGTATGTGTCAATCACATCTAATGCTCTCCTAAAACATGTTTAGTATTTAAATATTTATCTATTCCATAATATATTATAAACAAAATATGAAACTTTAGTATATTATAGTATTAATTTAGACAAACCTAATACTGGAATGTAAATTATCACTCCCTAAATGAACTTTTTTGTTTTGATTTTCACCACCCATTATTAGGCAAAGATAGTCTGCAACAGCTGCTCTTCCTGGGCTATCCAATGTTCTTGCTTCATAGTCTGACACCCAACAATGTATTCCACGTCTCCCAGAGAAGACCCACAATATGTTATGAAAACCAAAATCCTCTAAAATTGTACAATTTGTTTTTCAACTTTGTATCCTACATACAACATTGGGCAGGGGAAATGTAATGTTAAGACAGTTGGTTTTTGTCTTTCCTTCCGATTTCAGAGATATAGTTTGTCTCCCAATTTAGAGAAGCCATGTATTATATTTATAACACAGCAAAGAAATGAAAATAATTCATCATCTTGGGGACTTGGATTCCACCAATTGGGAATCAAACCCACAATGATTTACCTCAATATACTTTAAAAAAATAGCTTCATGCTGTATCCCGTAAATATTTAATTTTTTCGAGTGGGGATCAAACCCACAACCAGTCAATTTACAGGCACACTTTATGCCCCTGCTCCATCACTGGCCTCAACTATGCTTTTAAAATAGATATATTTTTTGAACTAAACACTAAATTAATATAACACAAAATTATTATTTTATTTAAATTAATATTACCTTTTAATGCTAACTGTATAATTTCACATGCTACTACCATAAATTTCCAACATTTATCACATACATTTGCTTCTTGACAACATGTCCGTACTTCATCATAATCTGTAAGATCAATATCAAACACTAGTTCTCTAGCAAGTACCACAGCATCATGTCGGCCGATAGATGGTCTGAAATTTAGAAATTATTGAAGCTGTAAGGTTAATCCTACAAATATGTTTTTTTTATAACATACATCTAACAATAAGTGCAAAGAAATGTGATAACAAATGTGATGTCAACAAATATATTGCCAAAATAATTTCATCTTACTTTATGTTATAAACTGCACCAATATCAAGTTTATGAGGACACTTCTTTTGTAACAGAGTTTGAAATTCTTTTTGATTGCTTATGGATAAATATCGCAAATATACGTCGTCTGCTAAAGTAAACGATAACTCCCGGTTGGACAGTTGTTGAGGGTAACTTCCACAAGACAACCATCGGCAGAATATGTTTTGGGGAAATAATCTGGTGTAGTACACTGGTAACATATCAGGTAAAACATTTTCATCATAATGGCCAACCTGTAAATTATATATAATATCAAATGAAATTTAATATATAAAATATAATCCTTCCTCAGCAGTCAGGAATGATAAATTCGGATTTCTATATATTACCATTTCTTTTATTATCAATTTCGTAAAATGATCCTTTTCATTAAATTATATTATATTAAATAATTGTTAGCAAGTTTTACTTTCGAAATCACAAAATTGAAAAACAGAATTTCATATATATAATTAATTTTGACATATTTTAAGATTTTAGCGCCAATTACAAACCACAGATTCACTCTATAGTTTTATAGAGTATATGTTCCTTGCACAGATGTTAGATCCACAGATTATAAAATATATGAATATAAATATCTAAGAGCAAAGAATCTATTTTATTTGTTATTCTCGAGACTATTTTTTTCTACTACCTACATATTCAGAAATGTTAAACAACTACTTAGCAATTATATACCACGGTACACCCGAAACTTTATAACTAAAGAAATATTAAGTAATAATGGAAATTAATTTAAGAACAGCTTTTAAATTTTTTATTAAGGTTTCAATAGGTAAGAATTTTAAGGAACATTATATATATTTTTCATCACAAACATTTTAATAATATCTTTTGAATGGAATTTTTATTATGAAAATGAAATCGTTGTTTCAGAACCTTGCGCACCAGTATATATTATTATTTCCAATTCAATTCAAAATGAAGCTTACAAAATTATTCAATACTTACTCCAAAATCCAATTTTTGGCACACTGATCTTTTTAGTTATAATAATAACATTGTTAATAACATTATTAAAATCATTAATAGTTCTAGCTGGAGCAGTATGTTTTGCCTTTGTAATTATGTTGTTTGAAGGTATGAACGAGGATAATATTTTAAGCTCTAATATTGTTATGAAGTGATAATTGTTGTATATATAAAAATATTTAAATATAATGAAGCAATTAAGCAACCTTAAGTAATGGCTGGATTTCTTTCTTGAAAGTATGAAATACAAATTTAATGCACGATATATTTATTGTTACAGGTATAATAATATTGAGTTTAGGAGTTGTGGCGATCATAAATTTTTTGACTTTATTAATTGTAATTATATTAATAAATAAATAGGTAATTTTACTTATGTATCATACCTTACATTATTAAACAGCTAATTTATAGCTTTATAAATATATAAAATTATTTAATTAGTTTATTAATCATATTAAAAATATAGAATTACTGTCTGTCTTCTTTTATCTCAATTTTAAACTTTAAATAATACGGCCACACACGTACAATAATATTGTCTATAAAGTACGTTTTGTCAATAATATTGTGTGTGCGTGCGGCCTATTCATAAATATTATTGTACAAAATTCTGTTTTTGTCACGGCAATATCCGGAGAGTTAGGGTTATTGTCAATAATATTGTCGTGTGTGAGAAAAAGAAAAAAAAATGCCGAGAAAGGAGGCGAACGCTTATGCTTTTATTAAAGACGACGAAAACAGTGCAAGTAGTAAAAATAATAATAATAAAAAAGTTAATATTACTACTCCCATGGAAAAACAATATTTAATAGAGTTTATTAATTCATGGGAAACTTATTAAGAGCTAAGAAATATATCAAGTATAGCATATCGCGATAAAGTTAAGAAAAATAGTACAGCTAAAAAAGCTGCTCGATATTTACAAAAAAATCTAAACAGACATAATATTTTTTGAAAGCGGCTATTTCTTATTCTCATGTATTTTTTTTAATCCGTTTTCTGTTCATAAAATTAGCTTCACGCTGTATGCTGCTAACAACAGAGTAGGCAGAGAGAACCTAATATTAAGACACTCCGTTCCCAATTTTCCAATGAATTCTGATTACGCGTTGAGTAGGGGAACAATCTGTCGTGTTTACGTTGCATAATAATCCTTTATGCCACACACGATTGAAAGCCTGTTGAACGTCGATGAATGCGGCAGAGCAGTATTCCTCTTTCTCCAAGGTTTGGCGGATAGTGTGAGCAACTCGATGAATCTCTTTCTCGATGAAATGATGAGAAATACCGAGGGTTCGTTAGTTCATTAAAAGATAAATAAATGACGCTCTGATCTACTAAAAAAAATTAAAACTAGCAACACAATTTTTAAAAAAAGATAATTATTTTGAATAATATATTTATAAAAATTGCAATAGATGTGTAAAATAATAATAACACATTCAGATATATTATTGCCTTTTCTTGTTAATTTGAATTGAAATTTTTTGCTTTTTTAAATTTTAGGCTAGCCGCACACAAACAATATTGACAATACAATATTGACAATAATATTGATTAATATATGACCCCACCCACTACGCAATATTATTGACAATATTTCGTAATAAAATCTGACGCAGTCGCTCAGTAGCTTTGTTTGTATGTGTAAGTGCTAATCTAAAAAAAATCGAAAATGAAATAAGCCGTTGCTTTAATTATTGCATTTAGCTTACTTACAAAAAAAGTTAAAAGAAAAAGATTGATCAAAGACCGAATGCGAAAAAAACTAAGTTTAATTTTAATAATTTAGGAGGGTAGAGCTACTCGCGTCCGTAGGATTTACCACCTATTCCTGGGTCCACCCTACACGTGCCCGTGGGTGGTGCAAAATGAGTAGCAACGCCAAGTAACGGGCGGCGGTTAACTAACCTGTCTTTGGTTCATCACAATATTTTCACCATTTACACTGCTTTCGTTGTCCGTCTTGAATAAAAAGCAGATACGTTCACCTCCTTTGAAGTCTTTTTTTCAACTAAAATATTGCAGCACGCCCGCACACGACAATATTACTGACAATAACCCTGCCTCTCGCCGATATTGTCGTGACTAAAACAGAATTTCTAGAAATCTCATAATTAATAATATTGAAAATCGGCCGCCCACAGACAATACTATTGACAATACGTACTTTATTGACAACTTTATTGACAACTTAAAATGTTATATATTGAAAATATTATTACATTATATATATTTTTAAATTTAGTATGTCGAAAAAATAGCATAATCAGTAATCACCTATTAAACAGTACCATATTTTTTTACAAACAAGACGGACTGTGACGACTTGAAAATGTTGCAAGTTACAAAATTTGTTTTTAACTTTCAGAATTCAGATGTGAATATGACTTAACGAGACTGTACCACAATGTAAAGGCTAAACTAAAGATTTCCAATCTATGCGTTCCGAACCATAGAACGTTTTAATGTGAGATAATCAATATTAAATATGAATATATATTTAATTTTAAAAGTGATATAAAATCAGATACTTTTATTTTATTGTGATTGTGCTACCATGGTTTATTTCAAACAAGGTCAGGGTTCCTAGCAGTATCAATGATGTAAAAATGAGTGTAAGTCAAAATGTTATTTAGTTGATGTTATTTAATGTATAATTAAAAAAATAAGTATATTTTACTATTTTATATGAAAAAAGTCATGGCAATTACCTATCATAGAATCCTTATTCAAATATAATCCATGCTCCTGATAATAATTTTAATTATAACCGATGATTTGTCATCTCACGGTAAATTTATAAATAATGGCGAAGAAACTGATATTGAAGCAGCAATTATTAAAAAGAACCTTAATATTTTATATGCTAATGTATCTTGTGCAGGTCATGAAACTTTTTGCGAAGCAATCAACACCTTATAAATAAGAAAGTAAGTACCAATAGAAACTTTGCTTCTTTGCAAATGCAAAATATAATAAGTGTAAGGTAACACTTGCTATATGTATTTCATTTGATCTCTTCATTTACATACCACATTGTATCAACATTAGTATTTTTGTCATGCACGGAATAAATAAACATGAAATATGAAGAAAATAAAAACAAAAGAATTCTATAATACTCTATATATCAATGTCCCATTACATTCAGAGTAAGCATAACAACTTTGCATATTAGGAAAAATGGATTTCATATAGAAAGGATTACCATTTTAAGGTTCAAGCTATGTTTAAATATAATTTTTATTCAATTTCAAAATATAAAAAATTATGTTATTGTCATTTTGTTTTACACTTTATTCCACATGTCGCAAAATAGATACAGAGTTTAATTAAACACCAAATATACTTTGTCATGCCAGCTGGGAAACAAACACATTAATTTCCTCAAGTGGGGGAAATCAATACCCTAATCATGGTGTTCACACAACCTGTCCAACTGTGCCGTGATGGTATCACATTTTGAAAATTAGTAATGAATTATCTTTTTCTTATACAATAAATGCATGAGGCCATTTGTGGTGCAGGGGAACAATGGTGTGATTATTCACACTACAAGTTTGATTCCCACTTGAGAAAATGAAACATTTCATATTCTTATTTCTTTGCTCTGGTAACCAGGCAAAGCATAGAGTTCAGTTCCTCACTCAAAACCTCGAGACTCAATGCCTCCAGAATTGGAGGAATGTAGGGAATAAAAGTGGCCTTATGAGAACAAAGTATAATAACACTACGTTCCCAGGCGCGCTCTACCTATGTGAGCAATATAATGTGAAACCAAACTTTAAAATTGAGAGGTACTTGAGGTCTGTTATTTGTTTTTAAATTACTTTTCATTATTTTTTTAATTAAAATTTTACAATATAACACATCCATCCATACCTATTTTTATTTATATTATAAGAATGTTAAAAATAAATGATTTTAATATAAAAAAATTGTGAGGTCAAGTTAAAGCGACATTTTTTACTTAAGTAGATTAAATAAAATTCAACAATGATCCTTTTCCTGATTTGAATACATCAAAATTACATCGAAGTACAATGTCAAAACTTGAATGTCTTATTGTAAAATTTACTCTGTTTAACTCTGTTATGACATAAAGTGACATGGCACAATTAAAAAACTGATAAACTTGGTTTTGTAGGGCATTCCGTCAAGCTGGCGGCCCTCCAGGATGCGGCTCGCGCGCCCTCGCTAGCTCCTCGCGCTACGCGTCACGTCGCTACTATTACAGGTCAGTTGCAAATACAATGTTTTTTTTTGTAGCTTCACGCTGTATCCCGCACACAGCAGGATAGGCAGAGGGAACCTAGTGTTAAGACACTCCGTTCCCCACTTTCTGCAGAAATCTGGAGGCATTGCGTGTTGAGTGGCAGAACTCAACGCCGCGCTTAGTCTCGACACCAGAGCGAAGAAATTCTCAAGTGGGATCGAATCCACAACTAGTCGGTTTTACAGTTACACTTCGTGCCGCTGTGCCACGACTGGCCTTCATCTTTATCTTAATTTTTTTAAATTTTAGTAAAATAACCTCATAAAAGTTCAAACATAAATATTTTTGTAATTTGACTGGTACCTTTTTTTTACATTAAGCAATAGTTATAACAACCTTCTACTAATAAAGTAATATTAAATATTTTAATCGAAGGAGCATCAACGAAACAGTGGCGTAGTGAGGGGGGGGGCAAGGGGGGTCATCATGCCCCGGGCGCTACTCACAAAGGGGCGACAAAAGGCCTGCTAAACTATTTAAATATATTAAATTGGGAGTATATTTTATATATATAATTATATGATGTTCGTCTGGGGGGCGCTGAAAAGATATTTTGCACCGGGCGCGAGTTACGCCCGTTACGCCACTGCAACTAAATGATTTAATTAATTAGTAATGAATATTAGTAAAATTCTTATTGATTTCTATCGCGGAAAAAAAATGAATGATTGAAATGAAAGACTAAGTTAATTTATGATGGCAAATAAAGGCATCTTTTTTCTCAGATATGCTTGTATTAGGTACATAAATATATGAAAACATTTCTTGTGGAGCCGTCGCGAGTACAGATTGTTATTTAAAAACATTTTATTAATCATTAAATATCTATTGTTTATGTAGTCTGAAAGTAATTTTACTCTTAAGTGTTCACATATACATGTGTTTTTACAATACGTACTTGTGAAAACAATCACAATGCTTTTAGATATACGACCGGTTGCGTGAAAATTAAATATTTTACATTATAATCTCCCTGCCCGGCTTAAAAAGCCTTTTCGAATAAAAAAATGAAACAGCTAACAGGTCTTTGTGATACAGAGATTATAATTAGTACTCTTTTTCTTCCTAAATTATTGATTATAGTAATAGAATATGATAGAAAACAGTTTGTGTTAGTGATTACAAGTATGGAGGATAATTCTCAATTTTTATAAGTATGAAGGGTATTTTCAATTTTTAGTGCTTATTGAAATTTTATGTTTTTTGACATAAGCTGATTTAGCTTTACGCTGTATCCCGCACACAACAAAGAAAGTAGTGGGAACCTTGTGTTAAGACACTCCGTTCGATTGCCTCGACACCAGAACGAAGAAAATAGAAATATAAATTAAAATAAATATTTAATTTCCATAAGTGGGAATCGAACCCACAATCTGTCGCGTTTACAGACACACTCTCACGACGGGCCACTATCCTCTCCTATTAAAAGCTTAATGAATAATTTACCTATATTTTTATGTCTAATTCAGTCTAAATTTTAATATTAAAATTTTTCATTGCTTACTGTTTTACGTAGATTAACAGGTTAATATTGTGTTACTATTATAGGTCCAAAATTGTCGAGTTAAAACTGGTGGGCGATAGGTACAAAGTTCATTAAGAACAGTTGCGCAGGTTTCGTTTACTGTCACGTAACAAACTCACATTGAATATAGTTACATAACGATCAGATGTTCTGGTAAAATGTGACCTTTAAATGTGCTAGTGCCTTTGAAATTTTATTTTTATACTGTACTAGCTTCCGACCGCGGATTCGCCCGCGTGGTGTGTTGATGAAATTCATCATCACAAAATTTCACATAGAGGCCAGTAGAGGCGCAGGAGCATAAGTAAACGCGATTGGTTTTGTGTTCATTCTCCACTCTAGGAAATGAAATATTTATTTAAATTTTTATTTTTTTATTTCTTCGCTCTGATGTCGAGGCACTCGGTGTTGAGATCCGCCACTCAAAACGCAATGTCTTCAGAATTAGGAGGAAAATGTGGAACGAAGTGTCTTAACACTAGGTTTCCTCTGCCTAACCTACTGTGTGCGGGATATGGCGTAAGGCTGATTTATTTTTAAATTTTACATTAATAATATTAATAGGATAGTATATACATAGGATATAAAGCAAAATGTTACTATTCATGAAGTTATATTGTACGAAACACAAGAGGATTTTAATGCTGTTAAACAGCCAATCGAGTACATTTTTCCTTTCAATGAGTTGTTTGGACCTTGACTCATGTTATTTAACCAGTGAAGTGGGTTTAATACGTCATTTCTAAATTGATAACTTTAGTAATTCTATGTTTCGTCGTTTTATTTTTTAATATATGTACCTATGCTATTAAAGTATGTTTATAATAAAACGAACGTACATAGCGCTACTAGAGATTATAGTAAATAATTTTAAGATTTTATTATTTAAATATACATTTTTATTAAAGCAAATACCTCGAATCTGTATGAGCAATGTGAAGCGGACAATAAATTTGACTCATTCTCTCAAATTGCACATGATAATGACTGCATTGTTTTAATTTAAGCATTGGTATACAAGATGGTAACTATTGACACTATATAATGTCAGAATTCATAACTTTAGTTATACTTTATTAATTTTATTTTTAGGCTCTTTAATAATTTAATAATATATAGTGGAGTGTATAAAAAATTAAAATGTGCCACAGCCACACAAAGACTTTATAATATCTTGTATTGATTCTCTCAGCGCGCAGCACTAGGATTTTTTGACATTTAAAAAATAAATTGTTTTAATTATCCGATTTAGTTACATCTGGACAGATAGATGAATATAATGCTGTTCTTATTTTTATTTCACTCTGCAGGGGTAATTTCACCACGTGAACACGTGTTCGTGTATCGTTCACAAAACGATAAATATGAAAATTTACGATGAAAAATTAAAGAACAAATTATGCTAATCTATAATAATCTAGTGAGTTACGTTCACGCAATTGAAGATGCCACAGTAAGATAACTACCATTACTAGATGAGTTTACTAGAATCTTTGTTTATGTTTTTTCCCTAGCTTTATGCTGTATTCCGCACATAGCAGGGGAGGGCAGGTTCCTTGCCGAACCTATTGCTAATACACTCAATTCCCATTAAGACAGTTCTGTTCCCTACTTTCCGCCGAATTCTACAGGCATTGTGTATTGAGTGGCAGAGCTCAACGCCAAATTTTGCCTCGTAACCAGAGCATGGAAAATAAAAATATTAAATATTTCTATTTCTCGAGTTGGAATCGAACCCACAATCTGTTGCATTTACATTCGCATGCTTGTGCGTTGCTCTTGCGCAGCGACTGGCCTTAACATTTGTCAATAATTATTTTATCTGATTTTGTCAAGTAAGTTAGTTATCATATAGCTTTCGTAAACATTGTTTTTTTTGTAAAACAAACACAAACAAAGAAGGCCTATGCATAGGGCTTATGAATGGGGGATAGCATATATTTTTGCGATTGGCGAGTTGCCAGCTGCTATTCCGGGCGGGCGGGCGCGAGCGCAGGCCCAGTCTCACGCCGCGGCCCCGCCGACAACTATCGGTTCACGCTTCACGTCCGCGTTAACCTTATTTCTTATCTGTATGTCTTCTGTAAAATTGTATTTTAAATGTTTAGTTTAATTTTGAGGAAATGCAATTTACAACGTTGTCTAGTATGTTCTGCATACTAAAGATGTACAGTATCAAAAAATATAAAATGTGAATATTTAATAAATATCGTTATTGACAAAGCTTGCAAAAATTGAAGATATAACAATGAAAGGTATTGAAATGAATTTTCATGCTTCAGACATATCACTTACGTAATTTTTACGGCATTACGAAAATATTAACGAAAGATACCATATAATTATGATAAGAACCCTATTTGCCAATCATTTTTTTTTTAAAAACATAAATCCTTAATTTAAATTAAAGAAAATTCTTAACTATTTTCTTACCTTTAAATTAAGAACACATATTGTTCTTAATAGAGAGTTAAAGAGAATGTAATCTTGTTACTGCATATAGGATTCATTTTCCTTGAAATACAGATTATATAACAGAAGTACCGCCATTTCTTCTTTACATTTTCTATTCTAGGTTAGTTTTAAAAGTGACAAATGATTGTTTTATTATAAAATATAATAATTAATAGCTAAAAATGGAGATTTTACATTTATATTTATTTCCAAGTTTAAGTTGTATATTTGAAAAATAGTTAATAATAAAAGGACTGTGCAGTTCAGAGGTGACCTATGTATGGAATCGATGCCAACATATTGACGACATCCTTATTTTTATTAACGCTTTTGAGTGCGACGACCGTGCCGCCTCCACAAGCGATCTATGCGTGTGGCCTCGGTACCATTTCTATTTGGCTTTGTTTGCTAAATTATAATTATCTTTCTATATCTGTTACAAACGCTATAAAAACATAATATATTAATAGATTGCCATATATCATAACCTTAATAATTCTCTGCAAATTCTATCTTCTTATCTATAAATGGTAATTTTTCATCCTCCAATCATTTATTATTCTAAAAATATTGGCAGTTGCTACAATTAAAAATTCTATGCCATTTTTTTAAATAAATTCTTTTATTTATTTAAATAATGAAATAATACAATAACAGTTAACATCTATTTTATTTTAAGAATTAATAAACTTAACGAGCTAAGACTACTGTAAATTTTTTCCAACTATATTTAAAATTAATTTTAAACGTTTATTCTGTCGTCGACTGTATTCATTATCGACTATTGTGACGTTACGGCCATTATCTACTATCTAGATTATACACAAACGATTATTAGGGGAAGTAGTGGCAAGTGCACGTACACACAAGTTAATATATTTTAATTTGTGTCCTCTGTTTCGGGTTCCTTAATGTTAAAATTTAAATTGGACGCTCAAGTTTTATGTGTCACGACACTATAATGAGCGAGAGGCGATCTCGCCCGCGACCGAGGCGGCGCAACGGCTTACACGATGAGCACCAGGATTTGATATTTACATGGAGTGACGGTGAGTTTATCTATGAGAAATAATATAAAATATATGGAGATTTTGTGAGGGTAGTCAATTCAATAAGATGAACGTTGTATTGTTAAAATTATGAAATTTTTGTTTATGTATTAAGATTGCGTTGCTTGCCTGTAATAACTGTCTGTTTATTCAGTGCAATCACATGATCGATTTTTGATTAATAAATGATAATGATACTTTTGTTTTATAAAATGTACTAGCGATCTAGATTTATTAAATAATTGATGAAAACATTTGATGATTTTTTTAAATACATAATAAAATATACTACTATCTATTAACGTTATATTTCTTTACTAAGTGGTAAGCGAGAAATAACATAACGTTTCCGGCGTCTCTAGTAAAGTTCTCCCATATGTTTCGCTGCTTTGCGAAATAAGGTACATAATAAGAATATAATTTATACATACTCTTTTCTCTAGCTTATTTAGGGATTTAGAGTTTGAGTCGAGGTGTGATTGTGAATATAATGTTTTCATATAATTTTAACGACTTAAGAAAAAAAAACTCATGTTATGTCTTATTTACATTTGTGTTTAAAAATTTATAATATTATAATGATAAGAAAACATATTATAATAGCTTGATATGAAACATTATATTTTAATCAATAACTCGAGAATGCAATTAATTCATTGTGAAAACCTTTTGAGATTGAAGATCGCTTTGAATCTATGACGGACGATATTTTTAAATAATTTTAATGTTTTTCAAATATGATTAAAGACCGTAGTTCCTACAGTGCTAGCTAGCGTAAGCTGAGAGTGTAATTAATGATTAAAGTTCTATCTGTCTACCACATACTGTAGAAAATTCGTGCACACAAAAATATTGTAATATTATTTATTAGTTAAGATTTAATTGGAAATTAAAATTGCGGTATATTTACAATGCTTAATAACTATTATAAGAATTTGATATTTCAACAATTAATATTCCAAATAAGAATAAGTAAACTCAATTTTTTATTACAATATCGGATTCAAATAAGCTTAGTTTCTCCTCCACGAATCATTTAATTATAGATAGAACGCAACATTTAGAATTTACTTATCAATACTTTAGCATTTTATTAAAATAATATATATAACTTTGCCTATTTTAATTTTGTAAACCAAATAAAAATATTGTTAAAAGAAACATTTAAATTGTGATCATTGTGTCCACGGTCCATTATAAATAGTTATTTTATTACTTTTTTGGTTTCTAGTATCTATTGTTATATTTCATTTCAAAAAAATAAATAAAAATCAGCTTCACGCTGTATCCCGCACACAGCAGGGTAGGCAGAGGGAACCCAGTGTTAAGACACTCCCGTTCCCCATTCTTTCAATTCTGGGGAACGGGAGTATTTCATTTCATTCATTCATTTAATGCAAAAACAGTTGCAAATTGCTCCTGTAGATGGCGCGTTCAGCCGCCCGTGGGTATAGGGAGGGTGCGGTATTGATTCTGTCTGGTCCGTATTTAATGCACCAAGTACACCACTACTACTAGACACTCGCAAAATATATAGACACATCGAGTACTTCATAATGTTGTAGACATCGCAATGCTTCCATTCTCTAGTCACGACACTGCGAACCTACAGCTTTCTAACTATTATTTAGATGTTTATCAAAATTTTCCTACTTTACTAGAAAGTGTTATACTATGTTTAAGGTTAGAATTTAAGGAGTTAGCAAATGTTAAAATAAAAATGAAAGCTATTTTCTTATCTGTAACAATTAGAGGTTACTTTTTTATTTATTTAATAAAAGGTTTTTTTGAAAACTCATGCATAGGTTAATATATTTCCTATATTTTTTATATTGTCTATTATATTTGACTTAATATTATTATTTTTATTAACAGAGCTGTGCAATAGCGAGGAGGTGCCAGAAGTAGAGATAGTTAGCTTGCTTCAAGAGCATATTCCGAAGTATCGCCTTAGAGCCGACAGTCTAACACAATTTGGAGGTAAGCTTCACATAGTCTTTATGAATATGGCATGATATATTTATTTTAATTTCCCTTGATGTATTTCGTTTTAATCCTGGATATAGGGTTACACGACTTACTAAGTATATATATGATTGCATGCCTAATATCAACTAACCATCTTGTGTCAATTTTAATATTTACTATTGAGAATAATGAAAAATCTCAGGCATATTATCACTGATGACTATCAGTTTTCCTTATTATCATGAAAAATAATAATATTTAAACTTGCCATAAATATTGTTACAAAGAAAAATATATTTTTTTCATTGTACGGTACATTTATTAATATTAGAGTATGTTAGTTTAATACATTAAATATAAAATCATTAAAAATATATAAAGTTTATTCGAAGTGATTTCTGGTTCTCTTTATGAAGCCCATCCAATTTAATATCACAAAATATTTTACAACTTATTGGCGAAAAAAAACAATAAACAATCGTGTAAAAATGACAGATTCCAAATTTGAAAAGAATATTTTGTTTATTTTTTAATTGTAACAGTATTTATAGCTTAGTATATAAAATATTATAAGTTGTTTGAGTGCTAAATTTCATTAAAATTTAATTTAATAATATTGATTTTCGAGCAACTATTTAATAAGTACTATACTTTATTAATACGTTAGAGCTAAATACATTTAGGTATATTTTAACATTTTTGAGTACTATAAAAATTTTATTTTATACATGTCTAATTAAATATATGTATATGTTATTATGTGCATTTGTAAAATAGAATTTTTGACGGCTTATTTGCAAATATATCACGTGTTTTGTGACAATTATAATATGTCATTTTGTAGCTGGCAATTACCGTAAGTAAAGTTTTTTTTTTGTGTTATAATTACAAGCTAATCGATGTTAAGCTTATTAATTATGTTTATGCTACTTTTTTAATTATTTTATTGTTAATAGTGAAATAAATGAGAAAATTAAAACACGAATAAGCTAGAGAATAAACATTACATAGTATCACTGCGCCGTCAATAATAATATGACTGTGATGAGTAGAAATTAATAACATATTTGAAAATATTTTAGTGCACTTTAGAAGTCTATAGAAAATACTAAGTATAAAGTCATAGTAAACTTTTAGAACTTGTGGCATCTAGTAATAGGCACGTTTAATTTTATTTAGAATAACCGCACCAACACCCGTGAAACCAACTAAATTGATAATGTTTCAATTTATAGGCTATTTTTTATAGTGTTAGATTAATTTATTTAGAAATTGAGCCTTTTCTTAGCGGTGTAGTTTCTATTTTAGACGTAATATATGTTTGACACCAAAAATTCACATTTTGTAATTTCAGAAAAATTACGCTCATTTTAGGAATAAACATTTTGCTTAGCCTTAATGTTCAATCAATAAGTTATTTTCAATCTTTACAATAAGATACCTGTAATTGCGCAACTAGTACTCGCAACTGGTACTCTACGTCCTAATTAGAATTTCGTGAACAATTTAAAAAAAAATACTATTTCTCTCTTCTAAAAATGAATTTATAGAACTCGTGGTAATTTTTATTTAACTAAGCAAGCTTAATATTAATATATTGTTATGAAATTTGAACGTCTGTACGAAAAATATAAACATTTCAAAATGATTCTCCTAAAGTGAAGTATACTTTCCAGTGATCGTTAACATAGTTAAAATTTAATTAAGTCAGCTATACGCTGTATCTCGCACACAGCAGGTACGCAGAGATAACCTAGTGTTAAGACACTCCGTTGTTCATGTTCCGCCTAATTCTGGAGACATTGCTTGTAGAGTGGCGGAACTCAACGCCGCGCTTTGCCTCGGCACCAGAGCGAAGAAATGAAAATTTAAATAAATATTTCATTTTCCCGAATCGGGATCATACCCACAACCAGTCGCGTCTATAGTCATACTTAACCAAGTGTGGTCTCTCAGTCTAACGATCAAGTGTTAATGAACTAAATAGAAACTAGCAATGAGTTACTCAGTTAGCGTTGTTATATGGCAACCGAGTTTATATTTAAAATCTCTTAAATGACCAAAAGATTTTACTAAAAATTATACATATATTTAACGTAAGCGACGAATATAATTCAGTAGTAATTAATATACTTGAATTTAAAATTCTTATTAAAATAAACACATAAATTTATATTTTTGACAAAAAAAAAACGCTCGAAGATCGCTAGAACGTAATTACACATTTCAATTGGCACGACCTTCGTCGACGCACTCAGGAAGTTTTACGAGACTCAACCAGAACCACTGTAATTATTCTTATTTGTTAATTTTCAGACAGGTTTAATGTTGTATTGTATTGATTTATCTCAATGAGGTTAAATATATGCATTTTCTATTTTAGTACGTTTACGCTCGTCCATGGCCTACTATTCAACACGTATAATAGAGGAGAAAAGCTAATTTAATGCTGTTGTAGTTGAAGAAGCACTTTCTCATTTTCACTGTATATTTTGCTTAATTGACAAATGACAATGAAACTTTCGTTCAAACATAATGAAGTTTATATATACTCAATTTATATTTCATGTTAGAGCACCCTAGTGCGCATTTTTTTTTACAGTCAGTGAATGAAAAAAAAATGGGAAAAAACCTACTTTATCGACTCCAAACTCTTAACAAGGGCAATTTAACTCAATAACATAATATTATATTTATATCTACTTATTCATATCTACTTACTTATCTACTTATTCATATACAAATGTATTAATTTTGTTTAAAATTCACATTAACTTCTTTGTACGTTGAAACTTTTTTTTTCATTTTACCTACTTCGTTTAATACATATTGAATATTCTTACAATTATCTCATTTAGTACTGATTTATACGGTTTAAAATATCTTGTTTTCATTTCCGATATTTAAAACGCTCTTAAAATCTTGGTTTCCTCTATAAGTATTATGCAAAGGACATTAGACAATTTTATTTTATACGTAAATTAACCTGGGTTAAAACGGCATAGGTTGCATGCAGGATGTGGGGCTAACAAGTTATACTAAAAGATAGTATTGCAACTTACAAAAATAGGTCTTCTAATAATATCCTTATAGATTTTGTCTCGAAACAGAATGCGCATGCGCAGTTTATTGCATTCGACTGAATGTTTGTCGATCAAATTCGCAGTCGCATGCGACTTGCGTAAATTAGGTAGTAAAGACCGAATTTGGGTACGTTTTTAAAATTATTTTCTGGATCTGATCTGGATGAAAATATCTACAAAATATAAAATATTGACGAAATCGTATAATTTTAAAATGTCCCTACACTGTATATAAAAATATATCTGAATATATCTAAATAGATGTCCATTGTGTCACATGAAAAGAAAAAAAAAACTCACTTGATTTTAATCTTTAAAGCTATCTATAATTTATCCATGGTAGATTTATATAAATTTATAACGAATACCGCAAAATGTTTAATGTGTTTTATCGTTAAATAAAAAAATAGGAAATTATTATTACATAACTAGAACAGAGTTCCTTCCTACTAAATGAGTAGCGCAGCTTCCGGCGCCGGCGTTACGTAGTCCAACGACGCTATAAATAATGGTGTCTCATCGCGCGAGTCATCGTCCGCCGACCAGCGCGCATTCCCGACCGGTCTCTTGTATGCCATCCGTCAACTTGCTGCTATTTGTGGCATGCTATACGCGACCTATGGTATGTTAGGAATCTTAGAAATGTAATTCTACGTTGCTTTTGTAAATGTCAGTTTATATTGAAAATCACATTTTACGTTTGACTTTTCCTGTATTTCGAAATTGGTTCACCTTTTTTTTCTTTCTTTGATAAAACTTTATAATTCTGCTTTACACTTTGACTGAGATCGATTTATTAACTAAGTTTCAGATTTTAAAATAAGCTTAAAAAGTTTTAATCGATAACCCCATTATAACACATTATAGTCGATAAAAGTAATGCTTTCAAGAAAGTAATAAAAGTGGTAATAAAAGTGGTAAAATGGCGCGATCATTTCACTTTAAAACATTATTTTTTAATGATATTCGTTTAATATGTGCTATATCAATTTATATAGTCATGGTTCTTACTATTACCTTACCCTAGAATGTCGTAGATTAAGTCACGTGATATCGTAAACGGGAACAAACTGGATTGAAAGTGGACGGGGAATGTTGTAGGTGTGATTCAGAGCTCCTCTGACGTAGCCGCTTCTTAATTTGCCAACATAAAGTTAAACAGCTAAATAAATATCTGATTAAAATAAAAACTGTAAATGTGTATCGATACTGTATCTAGTTTAAATAAGTGGGAAAGGTTTGCTATTTAAATAATAAATTGTTTATTCCCGTATTTATAAATCAATTTCAAATCTGAGATCGATCTTGAGTTGTCGTTCTCATTCATAAATTATATATCTATGAAATTAAACGGCATCTCCAAATTCGACCTGAGTCCTGCGAGAGGTTTATAAATACGGCCCTTAGTATCGTGCACATTTAATTTGTTGTTTTGTAGATGATTGCCGTTTTGTAAATTGAATGTAAATCTACTATAGTAATTTAGATAGCATATTTAACAAGTTATATTTTCCAGGATACGAAAATCAAGATTGGTTTATTCCGTCGCCAGCGCTACCGGTCAACTCTGAAGACTACGCACTTACGCCTGACCAGATCAGGGAGACGCTCAATTACTTTCGTAAGTAAACTTGTGATATTATATGAACATTTTATATCTAAAAACATTTTGTAATACTTCGAAGATAAACATTTTATATTTTTTAGTATTTACTATTTAGTCGACTTTTATTCTAATAGTTATTTTTTATAGACTTAGTTTGCAATGCTTATAAAGCTTAATATTTTTTTACTATATACCATATATTAGTTTAACCATAGATTATCACAAACTTCTACTTAGTTTATTAAATATGAAGCTGCTGCTGTATGCTGATGATTTTTGTTGAAGAAACAAAATTTTTTGTTGTTTGAAAATTTGTATTGTTAACTTTGAAGAATTTTATTACTTAAATGATGTGTTACACCCTGATTTGTGGTGTTCAGAAAACTAATAAAAATGAAAAATGTAAAATTATTTTACTTGTTTTCTCATATTGAAAAAGACTGAATCTATGTCTAGTTGTCTACAACGGTCTCATGGCTTTACCTTCAAGAATGTATACTTTTTTGATGAGAGACTTACTTTTAAATGCTTTGAATTGAGGTACGGAAGTGTTTTAAGACCAGGTTTCCAAAGATTCTCTGTCTTCCCTGCTATGAACGGGATACAGCACGAATTAAAAACAATATATTTAAGGACTCTCGTGAATCCTGTTCAACACGAATGTTATTCTAGTAGGCAACAAAATATAAAAAGGTAAAAAATAAAAAACAAAAGTTATATCTTAAAAAATAATAGCCATAAATAACAAAAAACACGTATTTCGACACAGAGAATCAAAATTAATAGGGTAGTTCCGGTTAACCTAGAATTATGAAATTTGGCACTGAAAAAAATCTGTAAAACTATACATATGAGGTTAAATTCTAAAAAACAATAGCCTTACAAAGGGGACAAAATTTAATATTAAAGTTCAAGTAGTTCAAGTGAGGTAGACATTTGTTTTTATGAGCCCGACTCGTGCTTGTCCGGCTTTTTTTAATAACTATCTTGTTACTTTTTTTATTATTGCCAAGAGAAAATAAAGATAACAAGATAGTGGTGATGGACCTATAAATCTTTCTAGAAGAAAATCTTATACAAAGCCACTGTATTCTATTAAGAACAGAAACAGCAAACTGATGGTGGTATGCAGAAATTTAAGGATACGACTTAATTACGTTAAAAGTCCCATACAAATGATTGGATTACTAAGAAGTTAATTTAAATTTTTGACAAAAATTTTATTCGCATTAATTTATATTTTCATATAATTAAACAGAGGTTCTTTTATTAATAATATACAAAATATTTCATGACCTTAATATGTACCCCACATATTTTTTTATGAACATAGATTAAAGATAATTATCTCAAACATTTGATATTATAAATTTTCCACAAAAAAGAACCTTTTTTATGGGTTTAAAATTTTTACAAAATTGTGTTTTTATGATGAATTTGGTTTTCCGTCTCAGTCTACCAAAGATACCTATGTAAAATTTTATGAACATTGAAGAACCTTTAGAGGTTGTTGCACACATTGATTAGTTTAATCTCAAAGATACTCTATTGGCTATGTTTAACGAGAAGTCATATACGTTGATGTCATATACAATATTGACAATTATTACATAAAAAACATATTCAAGGGTGTCTGTAAGAAGAGTAGATCTAACATATTTAGAATTAAAGATGGAAATCATCCAAGAGAAGAGTTATTAAAATTCTAACTTCGTTTAGTAACTGACAAAGACTTAGATGACTAATAATAATTTCATGTATAAGTTCCCAGGAGGCTTGAATTTGTCAAGGCATATTTTAAAATATTCCTTTTTTATAAACAGTTGGATATTTCTGAACATTAATTAAACAACAAATACAACAAGCAGCATGATTTTTTCAGTCTTATTATTTTTCTTTTTGGTACGAGGCTACTTTTATTCGATGGGTTCCAACAAATCTAGATTTTTTATGGGTTCTAAACCATTATCCAGATATGTCAGAATTTTGAAATAAAAAAAAATGTTTGCAATCTCTCTCTCATGCTTATTCCATGTGTTACTTGTCAAGAAATACACATAGTTCTAAGTTATAAGTAAATAATACATAAAGTGCTTTACAATATTTTTTAATGGATAGGTATACTCAGTATGTATAATATTAAAAATAAATGTCTAATATCAGTCACCTTCACCTCAAGATCAAATCGTAATATATGTTATAATAATTGCTTTTGATTTCAAGAATGCTTAAATTTGTTAAAACAAGGACTTTTTCGGCTCTAAATCTCTAGAAATTTTCATAATATATATGATACCCATTAAAAAATAAAAAAAGGTTTATGAAATTTGATTTCAAATAAATTGTCAGTTGCATAGTATACTAATTATTCGATACTTTTACTATTCTTATTACGCATAGTGATTTGTGAATCCTTTTAAGTTTTGTCGGAATATCATGACTGTCATATGAATATTAAAGATCAAATCTTTAGTGTTCAATCTATAGTCCGAAAATAACTTTATTACACTATATCTATCTATACTATGATAAAACAGAAATAGAATAGGAATCCATGATATTTAACAGTTTTGTCTGTATTTGGACAGATTTAAATGCATCTTTTCTGTTGTGTATCTATTAGGCCAGACCTAAACAATATTTGATTTCGAAGTCTTCCACACTCGAAATATAACCGTAGTGAGTGGTCCAGTTAAATTGTTACAAATAATTAATAGCGTCCTTAACAAAAGTGGTCATGTATAATGAGCATGTTTCATTGACTTATAAAAAATGGAGATCTGGAACATCTGAAGAATAACCATGACAGTCTAGCTAAAATATACCAAGTAATGAAATAGCGGCTATTTTACAATAATATAAAATAATGAAGATTAGGAATATCTGATAAATAACTATAATATCCCAGCTAAACTATAATAATAATACAAACCATCGTATATAATATACAGTGTTATTACAAAGCCTATTTGTGAAAGCTATGAATTTGATATCCACTTAGGGAAATGACTAAATTTAAATTGTTTCTGTTTTCCCACTCCCCTAACAGAAAGCTTATTTGAGTAGCAACTCAACACGGAGTAACTTAAATTTTAATGGAAAACGGAGAACGAAGTGTTTTGATACTGCTGTTGCTGTCTTTACCTGCTTGGTAAACTCTTTCACGTGGTGGGTGATATATGAAAGTAGCCTGACAAGGGCCGTAAAGTCTACGCAAATAAAATTGCAGAAATCCACTTCTATCTATATAATTCTTTAAAATCGAATACCTACAAAGTCATAATTGTCTATAATACACGAACAATGCCTTGTTTTAGTGTTATAGATAATCTCTTAAATTTTTAAAATAAAACAAGCAAGTAGCAAAGAAATAATTTAATAGATAAGAGTAATGTATTGCGGTGCGGCAAGCGGTAAACGGCGTGCCAGTCTCGCCGGTGCGGGCGGAGCGCGTGCGCGGCGCCTCCACGCGAGCACCAGTGACGGTCGCGACTCGCGCCGGTAGCCACGCGACACGCGCGCTCACCCTTCCGCCGGATCAATACCGCGACTCCTCGACACCCGCGGCCCTCCTTCCCTTGTGCACCACTGCCTGCAAGACTGGCTGCGCCATACGCAAGGCTTTATGTTATAGCCTGCACTACTACGGTGCAACGCTGCATCGTTAGTTATATCGGCTTCTTTTAACGCAACCGTCCTTCAATCCTAGTAATATCGCGTTCCTGAATAGTTCCGTCGCGTTCGTGACCTCATTTTTCATTATAAAAATTTAATTGTGATTAAATATCATTACTTCTTACATAAGACCAGCATTTGGTCTATTCAGCGGTAATATTAATTGGTAACGTTTGTTTAAGGGACTATATATATAATTTAGTGTAAATTAAAGGGCACGCTATAACATATTAGGAGTATAGCTAGCTACGGAGTCGGCGTGTCATCGATTGAGGCGTGTTCGGGATTGGGGAGACGCGTCGCGACGGCGCCCCCCTCCGCGCAACAGCTGTGGGCCACCGTCAAACTATATGTTATCTTGACCGTGAGAGCATAATTATTATGTTCTTTGTTATCTATATACGTATTTTTTTATAATAAAATATAAAGTAGTTAGCATATATTTAATAGCTTGCTTCAAAGTTTAATCATATAATAAAAATATACAATTTGGGAAAACACACTTTCTTTTTGCTTAATTTGTGTAAAATGTTTAGTTAAATCATAAATTTATTATTGATATATAAATATTAATATTTACAGTAAAATTTAATATTTATTACATTAAGCAAAACACTTTAATTACCTATGCGTTTACTTATTTGGTTATAGTATACCAAATGTGAACAAATGATCATTACTAAGGTTAAAAAAGTGAAAATCACATATAAAGATAAAGATAAATCTTGACCTTGGACATTTTATATCAAAGTTTTTTAATTTTATTTGTCTACATTAGAGGGCGGACCATAAATTTTTATTTTATATGACTTGTGGTGGAATACTCGTGTGTGATGCAAATTCTCATTTGCCGCACCTGAATTATGTATAAATGCAAAAACAAGCAATTGTAGTCGAAACTGTTCATGAGATACGGTTGAAAGTTGTTTGTATGATATATTATTCATTGTAAGAAAACTCGGCGTATACTAAGTACTGACCACGACCAGTGACTGCGTTCGGTAGTGATTGCGCGGTGGCGGACGGAAATGGACGCCGTACCATCGATCCATTTGGATTCGTTCCGCGTATATATATATATAACTGAATCGCGTGTATCGTAGTGCTGCACATTTTATCGTGAAAGTTTTTAACATTGACCTAAAAGTCATAACCGTTAGTAAAAGAAATCATTTCAATTAAATTAGGAAGCCCAAGTTTAAGTATATATCAAATATGTATTAGAATTTCTTTATTCTATATAAAACTATTCTGCTATTTTTCGTAAGTATTTTATTTTAATCAGTTAATATTTCAAATATGTTATTCTTGTAAAAAATTTTAAGGGCTTCTTATTAAACTCACTTTTATAAAAAAACAAATATAGTAAAATATTAAATATGTATATTAAAAAGAAATTATTAGTGTTATGTAATACAAACCAGTTAAGAATCCAAACTAAAAATATTAATCATATTCCGCCTTCTTAAACGTCCACATGAGAGAATGGTTTCTTGCCTGTGCGAGCCAATTACGAATTACTAACTTTCATTTCTCTTATGTAGTATGTATATTAATATTTCATACAGTAATGGCGATAAGTAAGGCTAATATATTATTAATAAAAAGTATTATATCTTGACTTTATACTGACACAAGGCTGATTTACGTCAGGGCAATCACGTGCAAGGCGACCTTTATGGCGTTCTCACATTCTCTTGTAGAGACTTTTAACTTGAAATTCGAATAATAATGAATATATAAAAATATTTTATTAAGAACAAAGGTTTCCTCTATCATATTAAATCTTATATCATCAGTTTTCTAATTAAATCTTTAAAGTTTGCATTATAATAAATTATAATATATGTATAAGTGAAACATAAAATCACTGTACCTACCAACAGTACAACCGTAATATGGAATATTTTTATATGACAGTTTATTTGTTTTTGTATAACTTAGTAAGTTTAATATTAAACATACATTTATCTATAAGAAAAACTTGAAATCAATAGTAACCACTAGTTTTACCACTAGTCTATTTTCATTATAGTTAGCCTGCGAGTTAGTTATGTGCAATAAAAAATATAGCATAATGATACACATCATTCAGTCTAATAACAGCGTTTTTGCGTCTTCGATCTGTTGGATGCTTAGAGATATTTTTTTTTTCAGTAATAATCATAATTAAATCATTGCGAAATTATTTAACAGTGCCGACCAGTAGTAAACTCATTATTACTTAGTGAAAATATGAAACAACAGACAAATAAGAGAATATTGAGGAGACGGATACAATTTAAATGAAACTTGTGATATTAAAGTGGAGTGGTCGTATGAAGTGATATAAAAAAGTGCGCGACGGCCTGAAAAAAAAAATCTTCGCCGGCGTGAGGCGGGCGGAGCCGATGTTCGCGGGTCGGGCGCGTCACGGCGGAGGGCGGTGCGGCCACGGGCGCGGGGTGCGCGGGAGGCTCGCGCGCCTCGCCGCCGCCCGGCTTCGATCGCGAGCTCTTCCAAGAGCTGAGCTTCCTCTCCGACGCGGAACTCAAAGAGTGTCTCGGCGAATACCCCGACTTCCTGTATCATCTGGCCCGGGACAGGTTCGGCCGACTCTACTTTCGCGTTATACGGACTTTACTACTTGATCGAGGTACAGCCATGATCCGCCGGTATAAATACACTTCTGAACACCTCTTCATGCGCTTGCATCAAATTTGTATTGGTTTGGTTTTGTTATTAACATGCTTTTTTCGCAATCAAAGCGAACTTTGCTTTTCCTATATAAAACCCTTGTTCCAATTTGCAACTACGTTATCTGTACAGATCAATTGTAGTTGATACTATAATATCATTGTCATCAACATCATCACAACAGGGCCATTATTTTTCTTACTACACTTAGCTGTACAATCTGCATGCTTCTAATATCTGTTTAAAATGTTTTGTTACTTTTTAAAATTCATGGAATATTTAAATAAAGGTACTAAATTCTTCTAAATAAACTCGCTTCAATTATTTTTCTTATTTTCCAGGTCATTTGCTTTTTACTAAATTAAATATTATAACACCACCTATTAAACTATAATAAATATAAATAAGTGATAAATACAACGATATTAAATGATAAAACAAGCAACAAGAAGGCATAAAAAATTAATTATTTTTTATATTTATTTATTCACTTTATACGGAAGTGAATGTTAAAATTATGAAAGCTTATTATTGTTGTTAACGTTTAACTTAGAACACAATAAATATCCGCTCCGATCATGTGTTGTTGAGAGTGGGAACAAAATGCAACATTGAGTAGGTACATCTATTATTGATCGTTTTTCCCACTGGTAGTTTTTACTTTAATAGAAAGCGGTATTGTTACATTCAAGTGAATTAATTATTATTTTGTAAGAACTCTTAGATATGTACGAGTTTCTTTTTATTACGCATCATCATCTACAAGACGTTGTTACGTGATGCATTTGTAGTACATTGATTGGAGTTTATTTAGGTCTCAGGTCCTGCCAAATTTATAAATAAAGACATCTGACTCATGTTTTCTGATATATACTTTGTTAAACTTTCTTTTGGCAGTAAACTTTTCATCGTTATATTATAAATAGTATTAAGTATATACCTACTAATACACTTCATGGGTGAATAGAAATATTTTTGCTTAAAAGAATAAATGTGAAAAAAATTGGTACCAGTAATCATCGGTTTTAAAATGCACCAAATGATTATTGTTTTTGCAAAAATGTTTATTGACTCTGTGTAATCCAGTTTTCTCATGTTACACAATAGAGCATAGTTTATTTCACCTGTCTCGTGAGCCTGGTGCGCGTTCTTTGAATACGCAGTCATCAACTCGAGCGATCAGTGCACGCTAGTGTTGAAAGGCACGCACTTTAGTTTATTTTTTGATGTAACATTCGTTACGTCTTCATTAATTTAAATTATTAATATTCAATTTTTTATTATTTCTTTATGAATTATGAATGTTTGAAGATCACATGAACGTTTCTACGTCAAATATTGAAGATATTTTTGCTGGTCAGTTGTTGTTATTAATTAATCCACTTAAATTGTCTGATAAGTAAATATGTCTTGTAGATATTGGAAATATCTTACAGTTGCCTGAATCGGTTGTGCGTTTACAAACATTCTGTTATATGGCACTAACACTCGACTACATTGATTTATTATTTTTGTGTGATTATGAAAATAATATTAGCACTCTTTTCTCCTTTAAATTGTAAGGTTCACGTGTTTGGATTTATGTGAGAAAACGAAAGTGTAAATGTATAAATGTAAAAAGTTTCTGCCTTTTTAAAAACAAAAAACATCAAATTATTTAATCTGTTTTGTGCCTCTTTTTAATTTTAATTTCTTTTATCAACATTCTGTGTATGTAAATAGTTTCTTATTTCATTAACAGTTAACTCAAGTTAATATATTTGTATATTTTAAAAGTGAATACAAAATTGGAAAAATAAGTGGAAATCTCCATTAAAGTTTTTGTTTATTATATTTTTTTTTGTTAGATAATTTAAAATATATTTTTTTGTTTACCAATTGTTTCATACAGAGTAATTTTAACATAAACACTTCACAGTAGCCATTTGATAATATTATGATACTCTTAAGCACAAATGTATATGACATTTAATTTATCAACAAACAAAAGATATTACTTTTAAATATTCATAATATTTTATATTTTAAAAACTATTTTTACTTATTTTTTTTTACTTTTATATACGTTACGTTTCACTTAACTTCAATGAAACCTATCACGTAGCGGAAAGATGTATAGTTGAAATTATCTTGTTTAATACCTAGTTCAAAGTATATCGCAAATTAGAAAACTATTTTAATTGAGTAAACTATTGTATTTTGACAGTTCTATGCAGCAACAGGGTGAGCCAAATGACAAAAACCTACAATGACATCGAAGCGGTAACAAGGCTCTTAGAAGAAGTAAGTTTGTTGACATGTATATAAAAAAATAAAATTAAATTAGCTTCACGCTGTATCTCGCACACAGTAGGGTAGGCATAGGGAACTTAGTGTTAAGACTCTCCGTTCCCCGCATTGTATATGTACATATAATATACACTTTATAAATGGTAAATAGATTTGTAAATTGACATATTAAAGAGTAATTAGGTAAAAAAATAAACATTATTATTTCTTGTTGTATTTATAATAAAGTATTTATTTACTCTATTAATAGTGTCCACTTGAAGGTATATTATCTTTTGTTTGAAGTACACTCAAATGTACAATACCAATAAGTAATTATTATAAAACGACAAAAACAGAATTTTATTTGAAAATCATTTATTTACGACTAATTTTAAGGATTAATAATATTATTTGCTTCTCGTTTATATTAGTATATTTTTTCGTTGAGACTAATAGAAATATTTTTCATTAGAAAGAAAAAGACTTAGAGCTCACAGCACGGATTGGAAAGGAACTGCTGGCGGCGAATGGAAGGCTCGAGTCTCGTGTAACGGCGCTTGAGGGCGAGCTTCGTGGTGCGCGGGACCACATTACTCAGCTGCGGCACGAGGTCAGCGCTAAGAGTGATCTGCTACAGGTGTGTTAAAGATCTATATGTTAAATATATGTAAGGCCTAAAAAAACGTTATGTATATTGCAAGTAAGATTTGTTGATCTCTTCTTGATTCTCTTCAGATACTATTATGACCGTCTTGGTGCAACAACATAGCGTTTGACTGTAAACTAACAGTTGTGAGTTCGAAATTCAGTCAGTGGTGTGAATTGTTTTCATTACTTCTGATAATACGACAAAGCGCGGCATTCAGCTCAGCTATTCATAACATAATGCCTCAAAAATTGGGCGGAAAGCGAGCAACGGAGTGTCTTAAACTTAGGTCTATGTCTGCCCACCCTGCTATATGGCGGAAACATAGCGTGAAGCTAAGAAAAATAAATAAAAAATAGTGAAAATAAGGATCGCGGCGACGTATACTATAGTAAATTATTTTTTTTAATATATAGTGAAATACTTTTTTATTAAAATAATAATACACAAGATTTATACGTATCGTTCATAAAAAGTAACTTTGGCGTTTTTAATTTTAAGATTTACAATTGAATAATGAATTGCAAAGTGATTGAAGATCAAGAGAAAATATATTCACATGACTCACAATTTGACCTCGCATCGTCGTAGTATGTAAACGTAGTTATGTATTTTTCAAGGTTATTTTTACCACCATTTATATTTATCTTCTACTTTCTGAGATTTCTAGCAAAGAAATAAATATTTCATAATCACATTATGTAATTTAGACGTAATTAAATAAATTTTATTTAATTACGTCTAAATTACATAATACTGTTACATATATAAAATCAGCTTCACCCCCTGTATCCCGCACACAGTAGGGTAAGTGCTAAGACACTCCGTTCCCTCCCCACCTTCCGCCGAATTCTGGAAACATTGCGTGTCGAGTGGCAGAACTCAACGTCACACTTTGCTTCGACACCAGAGCGAATAAATGAAATAAATTGAGCTAAGTGGATATCGAACCCACAACCAGTCATGTTTACAGTCATATTTTGTGCCCTGTGCCACGACTGTATAAAATTATATATTTGAAAATAAATAATTTGATAGTTAGTATAAAATTGTTCAATAGAAAATAAATTAATCTTTAATGCGAATTACATGACAAGACATCCGCATAAAGTCAGCTTCTAAGATAACATGTCTTTGTTATCTTAGAAGCTGACATAATGTTGATTAGACATAGCAGTTTAAATATAAAAATATACAAACAGATAATTACTTTAATATTTTTAATATAATTGCATTCAATGGTATTTAATAGATTGTTGTTTTTAAATATCTTCGGTATTTTATCTTTTTAATATTCGGATAATATCAGAAGCATAAATGACGATAGCGTAAGTACTATTTATTGAAATAATTAAGCTTTACAATTTAAATACCCAAAGACATAAGTAAATGAAATTAATTAAATGCATATATTTATTTAGATATTTAGACCGTCGTGGCTAAGGAATACAAGCATGCAACTGTAACGCGACGGGCTGTTGGTTCGATTACCACGGGGGAATGAAATATGAAATATTTTTATTTCCTTGCTCTGGTTGAAGGCAGAGCGCGCAGTGGGGGACCTCCTCCACTCAAAACGTAATGCATCGAGAATTCAGTGATAACTAAAATTTTATATTTAATGTTTTTTAAGACACAAATACTAAGTTCACCGATGACACCAACAACATATTTGCAGATATTAACCAATGACACAGAGGAAGGCTCGCCCACGGAGGAGCAGGAGGACGCGACGGCGGCGGCTCTGAAGCGGCGCACTGGCGCGCTGGAGCGCGAGAACCGCGCGCTGCGGGAGGAGGCCGCGCGCCTCGCCGCCGGCGCCGACTGCGCCGAGCTGGCCGAGCGCCAGCTGCTCCGGGACATCGCCGCGCAGCTGTGTAAGTATTGACCGACTTGTATTTGTAATAATAATAATAATAATAATAATAATCTTTATTTAGAAAAATAACATACAAATTACATGCACTGAGATCTCCCAGTAAGTAGTCTGAAGACACTTGTGTTAGGAGTAACTCGCAACTCCCATAGCGAAAACCAATACTTGTACGTAATATTACTAACATGAATAATATCTTGAGGTAGTGCACTGAAGGAAAAATACAGCAATGTGTATGTATGTGTGCGTACGCGCACACGCGCGC